>CAJQUW010015177.1:0-111830 GCA_907163375.1 Prostheceraeus crozeri | reverse complement strand
ATATAGTATACATACCGGTATATACTTTATATATATATATCTTTATAGGCTATATAGGCCCTATATATATCCTTTATCTTTATGCCATGAATTCTAAAACTATTAGTATGTTTCTCGAAAATATTCATAAAGACAATAATGAATGCAGAGAGAACAGAAGTTGCGAAATGAGAACCAACCTCGGACTATGGCAATGGGATGACCGCGCATAATGAAAATTTTGAGAAGCTTCCAATAACACGGAATATAAAAGCCTAGTGGAAACCGATGGATTTTTTAGTTTGAGGGATTTGATTTCTTTGGTTTTCAACTAAATTTTCAACACAAAAGACGCTCTAATTATAATGAATGTGTGATATTGCCATGGAAATCCTTGCTTTGTAACATTGAAAAAAGTAGGCTTTGCGTTTGTTGAGCAATACTAGAAAACTGAATTCATTTTTATCACTATGCAAGCTACCACATAAATTACCGTAAGAAGCAAAGGTGCCGTCCTCTGAATGTTGCGATAACTTATGCAGCTACAACTCTACGTCCTACGGATGACTTACGTTGATTTTGCTGCGAGAAGAGTTTGCAAAAGTCGGCGAAAATCCCATAAAAGGCTTGACATTGGACCTGGGAAAATCACAAGCAAATTTGCTTATTCATTAATGAAATGCGGAACTGTATGTTCTATTCGTCATCAGACGGTCTCATAATATCTGATATGTGGTCTCGAACTACTTTTTTATGTTTCATCAAGGTGGTAATTTTTGATAAATTTGCTGAGCTATCAACTATCGTACTAGTCACTTGGGCTTTCGACTAAAATGTCAACTCTGAATATTATCTCAATCACTATATTATAATATATCACTATATTGCTTTTAGCAATCAGGCAATTAAGCATTTATGATTTTGATTTTTATAGAAGTGCTCAGACTAAACATCAAACTCAAATTGTTGATTTTACCGTCACAATGCTGAGAGTCAAGATTTCTCTTAAGTCCTGTCATTCAGAATTCAATTCAATGTGTCTCTTTTATTCTTTCAACAAGTCTGCTACATCGGCAAGATGGGAAATATGAGGTGGCCTTCAAAAACGTGTGCTCGTATCAGGGATGCGGAGTCCCATCATTTTGATAGGACCCCGACTCCGGGTGGCAAGCATAGAAAGCCTAGTTTTTTAAAAATAAACTGGTAACCTACATCATGCTTACCTGAACGTATCTAATTTAGTGATCATTGCTGTATCAATTATCAATCATTTTCGATGAAAGTTTATCAAATGTCGCTGGACGATGCATGTGGATGCATGCAACTCGGCTCCTCCCATCTTGTTGATGTGTGCTTCACACGATTTTTCTCCAGTATCTATCAGGCAGGAAAATCCCCATCCTTCTTCAAAAAATATGAGTACAGTTTCGATTTTAATATGCGCTTTGGAAGAGACATCACACACGATTAGCGTGAGGGTAAGAGGCAATGTTCTCAAGCAATATAGTATTTCACTTTTGTCTCTGATGTGACCTTTGTTGCGTAAGTGTGATCGAGGCTAGGAAGGCTTGTCTTCTCTACTAAATCACCGAGTGAAAAGACAATCATTTTTTTTACTATTACGGTTCATTCCCTCAACTATTACAAGCTTTATATGCAGCAGTGTCTCTGTGCTTTTGTTTGACGGAGAAAGTTGACATCAAGACAGTGACGGCTATGCACGAGAATAAATAATCTGTTTGTATTATGTTTTGGGTCAAGCAATAGGCCGGAGCACTCCGACTCCGCATCCCTGGTACGTATGGAGGAGGTTCTGCAAACTGTTTACAGAAAATGGGGTTCTGTGGAGGGAGAGCATTCGAAAATTTTGAGATGCCACTTAGATGGCCACTAAATCTTTGCGTTCGCACTAGATGGATGCATAGCCTATCACAGCATCTGCAAGGAAAGAGAGAATACGATGGAATCTGTTGATATGTGACTAGACCCAGTAAGCAATTTAGATATGTTTTGGTTGACATTTCCGTCCGGACAGACTTCAATTTAATCGAAACAAGCGATTTGATTATGCTAGTTTGAGATACCATCCGGATTTCGTCTTATCAAGGAAGAAGTCAAATCTGCAAAAAAGAGATTCTATTATTCAACAACCAAGGATATACAACTCTATTTACAAATACTGTTAATCATAGAATACTGTGAAGACAGTTCAGATAGACTGCATTGGATTGGAATGCTGTCCAAGGCTGGAGCTTGTTTCTGGTTGAGATGCGATTTCTCCTGGCGAAGCATTTTGGGGGCACCACTGAGATCCTTTCGGCACGGTTGATAATGAGTAGAAAGAGAAAGAAGAGAGGATATGTGTTCGGAATGATGGAGACGGCGGACAAAGGGGTTTTCGAGGAATGACGAAAAATCAAGACGAGTACAACTCCTGTGACACGACAAAGTATAAGTATTTATTGACAGATTTATATTCACTATCGTAGACAGTCTATGGAAATTTTATCGAAGGAGGCAAGGATTAGCAGAGGTTTCGCACGCCCACAATCTGTAACATGCTGCGTGAGCCGTCGGTTAGATAAGTAAGCGAAATATTTTTATCATTTTTGACTATGCAAATATCTATTGACGATTCTGTCAATTTATGGCATTTCTTTCAATATGAATGCCTCAGAAATCCACCGCTCGAATCTTGTAGAGATGCTCAGCTCATTTTCAATATCAATTTTCAGAATACTGTTCGTCTTGCATAGAATCCAAACCAAGGAGGCTATGTAACATTCAAACCCGGGAAACGTCTATCACTGAATGCTTAATTTTTCGCAACTACTCATTTGTCGACAATGACGATATCGAATCATATTTAGGCATTGAAATATCCGAGCTGCCATAGATATTTTTGTACACATATTTGCTTTCCCAATTTCACGCGATGCGAGTTAGCAATCTTCCATTGTCTTTGATCTTGCAATTGAGATTGGACTTTCTCTGCTAGATCAACAGTATCAGACGATGAAACATATGTTTCCCTTCGGTGAGCAGAAAGTAATGATGTGTGATATCACAGTATTATGAGGCTATGGCAGTAGGTGTGAACATCACATCCGAATGAAAATATCGAGTTCCCTCCTATATTCATGCCAATTAAGAAATAGTGAAATGAAATTATATTGCCAACGTTTCGGGTTCTACTGGCCTCCTCTTCAGTCAATTAATATCACATTAAAAATTTATCTGTATTTTGTCATTATGCAGTTGTTATCTATCTGTAATTGCCTTGAAAAAGTTGCCAGAAACGTTGGCAGAAATTTTGATTCCGTGTTTGTACTAATCGATTGGCATAAATATTTCGGTAGAAAATTTGATGTCTTGATTTATCTGAGGTTGTAAGAGATTGCATTATTCAGTTTTAGTTGACATGAAATGTCTTGGATATCATGCAGTAAGAAACAAGACTTCGAGAGAAATTCGATGCTTCGACAAGAAACAGTATTGAGTAGATTTTATTTCTGAAATCTTAATCTATGCGAAAACTACAGATAGGACCTACTTTTATATTTAAACGTTTTTGCGATCCCTAGGTGTCCATGGAAACGTAAGACAATCAAAAGATTCCTTTAGAAAAGTGAAAAATGAAAACTTTCAGAATTCAAGAGTTCAAGGGAGCACAGTATACCCGTCTTGAAAGAATGCCGTGAGTGATGACATATTGCACATTTGATAAACCATAATTTATCACATGAAGAAGTTAGCGAACAAAATTGTGAATGATGATTCGAAGGACGGTAGAACTCTTTACTTGTGACACGACTGACAGTCCCAAGGTCTTGAAAACACTTCCTCCATTTCTTCCAAACTTTTCCCTTTGGTTTCCGGTAGAAAAATATAGAAATAAATCAATCCGATCAACGCGATTATTGCGTACAACCAGAAAGTACCTGAAAAGGAACGTTCGATTATAATACTTTAATGTAGTGTCTTATAAGTCACATCATAAAACTGCTAAACGATAAAACCAATTCCGCTGTATTTAAATTTTCAAAAAATCAAAATGAAAAAGTGATATAAAAGCGATGTGCAGTTTGGACGATGCACTTAGTCTTTAGCATTCAAAGTTATGAAAAATAGAGATAATATGTCTATAAGAAGTATTTTCATGTTTTGGAAAATCTACTCCTAATGTTTTGTACGACAGATTTGCGATCAAAATGAATATTATTGTTTTACAGAATTTTCACCCCCTAGCGCAGGTATTCGAGCCATAAATGAAATAATTGCTCTATGAAATAGTATTAGAAGTTCGGGTTGTTTCAGATAAACAAACGGAAAACATAATATCCTCGATCCTCAATGGATTGCCCCATCAGAAACCTGTTCTCACGCATCTTGAAAGTATCAACATTGTATTGGTCAGGGAAAGTGGTCTGGGGAAGCTGATTCCGAAGCTGAGCTGTGCGAGTAAGATGGCTTCTCGAACAACTCACAGCACGTGTGTATTCTAGGCTTACATGATAGTATAAGTTTAATGAGCTTTCACAATAAGCAGGAAGTTTATGAAGCTAATAAATAAGTCCGCAAGACCTGAGCTTCCTAAGGAGTCCTTGATGCCAGCCTGTTTCATTTGATGTTTTTATTTACTTGAGAATACCGATTAAAAAGTAAATTGAATGAAAATAGATTCTTTGTCGGAAGAAAGTAAACATCATATACTGCGTGAGCCGAAAGTTTTTAAGTTTCATTCAACGAAACTGACATAAAATACTTCAACATTCAACGAACTAAACATACTTCAAACCTTCGAAGGTTTAAGAGCAAAATGCTGTGTTGAAAGCCCCTTATCTTGTGTTGATGGACGTCGAAGGTCTTTGACTGACTTGACTTTTAATTTTGTAAGTCGGACCGATGAATTATTTTCGAGCCATAGTACCTTTTTCACTCACTTGCAAAATGCATTGGAGACGTCATTCGCTTCCCGCTAAGCACAAAATCTGAATACCAAACTACAGTAGAATTCGCATATATCGGCGCCTCAAGGGACAGACGAAAACTGCCTATATACGCGAACCGCCGATATATGCGAACTCCCAGAATTTTTTTGAAGTTTGTGGAAATTCTACGAGAGCTGAGATCATCACATGCATACCATAAAGGTTTTTTACGTGTATTTGACTCATGAAATTATGCGTTGCTATGCTTAATACATGTACATATTGACTTTATTGTCAACATTGTACAGTGTTGCACGTTGTAATTGTGTCTATTTATTCAATAGATATCTGAAAAATTTGTGCCTTTCTGACTGAATAAGCTAAAGACGTAAGTATCGCAAGGCCGGATATCTCTATGTTGTCTGCTTTTTGAAAGTATGCTTTTTGAAAGAAGAAGATTGAAGCTTCTTCATGCCTGGCATTTGCTTACCTGCTATTTATAGCTCAAGCATATGAAGAGTATGCATAAATCAAGGACGCTGCTAAGAGTGCAGTGCAGGCGAAGCCCAGCAATCTAGTCATTCAAGGCGCTTCTAAGAGTCACGTGCAGGGCGAGAACATAGATGCAGCCGGGTGGCGTGCGCTTTCTGTCTGAGAGAGACATCAACGAAATCAACAAGTTTTCGACGTGTGCTGCTGCTGTGACGCAACACGCAACAGTCACTAAGTTCTGGTCTGAAATAGCCATCGTAGTGAAGGCGTTAACAAATGGCAATCATACGTCGATTAAAAAGACTAATTTATGTGAGAATTATTACAGTTTACAGTGGAGCTACTTATCTTTCCTCGGCTGCTAGATCATACATTTTGATCTAAAAAACCCAAACATGATCGAGATGAATTGTAGAAGTCTAAATTTTCACATGCCACTAGAATAGTTAGAATCGGATAATAGTATCCTAACAGCATACAGCCATCGGGTCCCACATAATATGGTCATTCTTCTGGACTTTTCTAGCAAAAAACATTCGCTGAAAGATTTCCAGGAAATCCGCCGTTATAAACGAATTTTTTCTGTCAGGGACATCGAAAATGCGCCGATATAGGCGAATCGCCGATATAGCCGAAGCCGATATAAGCGAACTCGATTATATGGAAAAGATAGGAAATTTTGCCGGGACAAAAAGAAACCGCCGATATAGACGAAGCCGATATATGCGAATTCTACTGTATTAACTGTTGCTGCCTTTTGTTCAAAACTCATTTAGGACACATCAAAATCTATACATTGCTTTAATTCACAAAGATTAAAGGCTTCTTACCAATGGAAAAATTTGGAGGTCGCTGAAGGCCAGGAGTCACGCGGACTTCAGTGCGGAGATCGCATATGACAGGGTGGGTTAACCCATCAACAACACCCCTGAAGACGTTCGGTTCCCTTCTAAGACACAATTTCTACCCGACAGCAGTATGCATTAAAATCGGTAACTTTGACTACTATTTTAGATCTGATCAATTTGGGTGCGATTCGGTCAAAAACGAGTCAAACGGTTCTGTCCAACGTTTCGAATATTTTTAATGATCTCATTATTTTGTGTGCACAAAAATCAATCCGATAAATCACACCACGACTCAAAGCGATCCCTTGGATGTCTAACAGAATTACCCCACCCCGTCTCGCAGATCTGGGCAGCATTGTGGCCTAGAGGACTGCAACCCCCACCACATACGGTCGAAGCCATATACTAAAAACGGACCTACAGATAGCCGTTCGGGTAGTGGCGGACATCGTGCCTTGCACCACAGACAGGGCAGTCAGGAGAAGTGGACCATACAATCCTGTGAAGATAGGAGTTAAGAAGAAGGCTGTGGACGTTGCAACGAAGACGTGAGAAATCACAAGAGGCAGTACGAAGGAGGACAGCTCCTCAGTCTAAAGCCAAACAGTCTAAAGAGACGCAATCTATTTGACAGTTAGGCAATGAATAATAGTCTACGCTGCTGATTGCATGCACTTCGAAACTTTTGACTTACCTGCCTTTGTGATGACGATAGTTAGACTGAGGAATGTCATAGAGATCAAGAGATTAAAACCCCAATTCATAGCCGTTGAAAATGACGCTCCAGTACTCCGCGCCCAAGTGGGATAAATTTCGGCATTCACTGTCCAAGGCATCGGTCCCATTCCCACAGAGAAGGTGATAATATAAGACAATATTCCAACAATTGCCATCCATGAGTAATATGTTGGACAAAACATATACGTCCAACGATGACTTGTATTGTTCCTCATCTCTTGACATGGTCCATACAATGAATGCGTTCCATAGCCAATTGTTGTAGGAAGACAGGAAGCGTTTGCAGTCAATAGATGAGATGATTTCGGAGGTGAGTAACAAAATCCACAATCTTGATGAATTACACACGAACTGCAACTCGACCTGCAAGAAGAAACCAGTTCTGAGAGGTGCGATATGAGCGGCAAAATGAGGCTTTCTCGGTCGATTGTAGATGTACGCGGTTCGAGAAACTTAACCAAAGCCAGCCGACTTTATTTTCTCTGAAGCCGAACTGAGCCAAAGCTGTGATGAAAAAGCTTGAAGCAGTAATACCGAGCGGCATGCCATTTCGGCTCGAGTATTTCGGGATAATGTTCAAGGCGTTTCCAAGTTTTCTTATCTAATTCAAAATGATTCATAGCTTTCCTGGTATTTCATGGTTTTCAAGCGTTTTCTCTGTCATCTAAAATTATTCAAGGCTCTTCAAAGTCGCGGATATCCTTCAATAAACTCTAGTACAACACTGGAAATATTATTTATGAGAAATGAATCATTACAGAAAGTTTTCGGTTCTTACTGCTTCCGCACGATATGACTGGGAAAGTTACAGATATTACAAAAGTTTCAATTTAGAACGCATTAACCCTTCTATTGGCCATCTTTTAAATATTACATCGCATGGGTACCCCGTGACTGTTGTAACACAAAAAAATGATAGTTATTTATTTATTTCATTTATTCAAATACACCAATAGGTGCAATGGAGCACCACGGCAGGATGATGGACAGATACATTTTGATACACACATTGCGTTACACTGAATGAATAGTCTCTCTATCTGAACTTATTTTTATGTCTGCAAATGGTGTAGTAAACCAACGCAGACAAAGAACAGTTTGATGCAATATAGTGCCATTTTGTAATGCTCTGGATACATTACAGCACTGCGTGAAACCTGAACAACTTCCAAGTGACATCGACCTCTAAGCTGTTCAGAAAACTGAACATTTCGATCCGATCCAGAGATGGCCAAACCATTAGTCCTGATACGGATATGGTAATATCAGAATTCCATCTTTCATCTTTACGGCTCAATCATTTCTCAACCCAATGACGAATAACCTTCTTTCGGTCTTATTCCGCTCCTCTTTGGAAGGCATAATTCACACAACTCATGACTGCTCCAGAAGGCAGCAATATCAACATGTAGAAATCCTCATCAAACATTTTCGTGCTCGACGGGCGCATGAATGGGTGTAGGCGCACATACCCATTGCATCAGCGGGCCCTACTTGCTGCTGTCGTAATCGAGTATGAATTGATACAGGGCTTTTTGTCGTTGCGATCTAAAAATTCCTCCTATATTCTTGTGCATTGTGGAGAGAAGAGTAATCGTGCATTGTGCAACACACGCCTGTGTTGCGGCTACAAAATCAATTGATTTTGGCTTGTTTCATGATTTCCCTTTGCTCTTCAAGAATGGTACAGATATTCAACGCAACTGATATTTCGCGAAAATCGCCACTAAACGTAAAAAATGAATATTACCAAGTACAATGCCAAAGAATGTAGAACATAAGTTGTACATTCATAAGAAGTGCTACCTGTGACAATCATCCCGAGAGGTGCCCAAAACATTGGTGGGACTTTGCAGACACCAACCATAACTTCCTCATTTCGCATGGCCTACTTATGCATCAGAGGTTCACGTTTCTTCGCCAGAACACGGCGTTTTCTGTCACCGTCGGCCAATGGTCATAACAACCCATTTGAGATTTTTATCATCACCTTGTCGAATTTATACTTTCTATGTCTCAAGTATCGACTTTTCAATCGACCATCATGTAGTACTGCAATGTTGATACAAATGCATTGTAGATCGTGAACCAGGCAAAACGTTGAGTAAAATGGAAAAATCATAGCTTTTTTATCAACTAATATACTTGCTGATGGAAAGAAATTGCATAAATACCAATATACTTATAGCAAAAGTAGTATCTCAGTTACCATTTTTCACAAATAGGGTAGATAACACGGTAATTGACTATCAATCCAGATTTTCAGCATGACAGAGTAAGTAGTAAATGCAATACTTGATAAAAAGTCTTATTTGTCGCATTTATCCCTGTGAAACGGACATTTCGGTAGTACGAGGAGGAAAACCAATGAATGAGCACCGTGGGACTGTCGGTCACAGAAGACATGGCCGACACGGGCAACCGATAACAGGAGAAGGTAAACAAACATCTCGTTCGCAGAAATTGCTCCGTAATGTCCATTAAACGTCTTGAAAATTGACCGCAGATCAGTGAGGACAGCGAAATACGAAAACAGGCATTGATTGAGTCGAGAAGGAATGCGTCGAAGAGATACTAAATCAAACAATTTAAATGAAAATCATCATCCTCTAGGAATCTCAGCTAACTACATAAAATAAACTAAGATTAAGCCTACTGTACAAAATATAACTGCAATCAACAAATTTGTAATGAACTTTGAAGAAAAAGAAAATAAAATACATGCGAAACTATAGTATCGGTACTGAACTTGCTAGAATCGACCTACAACGTCTCACCTGGAACTACTCCATGAAGAAAATGAAGTAGGGAACTAGACTTGTTATAAATGGACCAATTGGTGACTAACTATTCATGAAATTTAATCTACCTCTCAAGAGGACCGGTCTGTGTCCCATCATATCTAGCCTTAATTCGCAAACAATTATGACAAGCGTAATCTGTACACGACGGAAGATGCTATCAATCACCTATTTCATTGCAGACGGGAAAGGAGATAATTATTCAAGTTGTTACCTAACTTAATATAGAAAATAAGCTAACCAGGAAATTATCAAAGTGTAGATCGTGCTAACAATTAAAATACAGAAAAAAGGAAAGTGATGGGTAATAAATTGTGAAAGATTAACTGCTGAAAATGATTAGTGAAGTACGACTGTAATGGAATATCAAAATTGTAACAAAAGAAAAAAAAATAATAATAAGGAAAAAAATTGAATGAATGAATAAAGAAATTTAAAAAAAGGAAGTAAATAAACAGCACAAATGAAAATTATTAGGTAAAAAAATCAAAATCTGAATCAATAAATAAAATAAATAATCACAAGAAACTAGTGCAAAATGAATGAGTAGACTGCAAAAAATGAGTGCAAATGAATGATGTAATACATACTGAAAATAAAATAAAATTAAATTGAAATTAGTACTTAAAAGGACTGGTTTTGCATTCCCTGTAACAGCTAGGAAGTCATCAGCAGGAACTCAGGTAGGATTTGTGTTTCGGCTCCAATTCCTGAACACTCAAACCCACCTGAGCGGGGCCCTGCACAGTAAAATAACTAATCACTAAAAACACTCACTGTTCAGCGCAGTCCGTGCCTGATAAACCAGTAGGTGGTGTGAGGCGAGATTCAATGAGCGGAGATGTTGAACTCATCACTTGAAATCCAATCCCAAGGAAGATGAGACTGAGCAGGACTCCGAATAGCGACAACAGAGTCAGTCTGCGACGACCGAAACTGCAAAACAGAAGAACGGATGATTCCCCACCGGGAGCGATCTGAATTCAATCAATCAGATATTCCTAAGGCCTTGTCTACAATCTACTCAAGGCGAAAATATCGACAAGAATGAAAGTTTTGATTCGATTGTAATTCTACATTAATCACAACAAAATCATTATCTTATCAACATCGAACAGTACAAAGAGAATCCTTTTAAGGTCATATAGACAGTAGCAGTCATGACGAGCATTCAGTGCCGACCAACAGATAAGGCATAGGTTATTGGTTGGAAGGAGTGAAGATAATTATCTGATATTTATTGATATGAATTTCTATTCGGCGATGCATCTCAATCTTCATTAGATCATCCTCAGGTAAGCATTTACATGCAAAAATTCAATTTCCATGAAGGACAGTACGATTTCAATGAAGAAGTTGTCATTTTCACAGCATTTCAGATCTGAACTTGATCATCTGTTTAACCAACATCAGCGATTCTTCAACTATGGCCAGAAACTTCAGCTCTGTGACTGTCACTGTCCGATTAGGAAATATAATAGATTATTATGTCCATTAATGATTACCTAATTGTGCATTGTGACAGTAAGTGTTCAACTGTTGAAGTGAATGACTTAAGCTGACAATCACATACTGTCGTGAAGTATTCACAGAGGTAAACAGAAGGAAAAATGCATTTCCTGAAACATCATGCACCAAACATTAATGATATTTATTTTCATTTGAACAAATACATTTTCTTGAACTAAACATGATTCCTTTCGAAAGCGATTGATTATTGACTTGTATTCGTCAAGAAATTTGATTTTGTCAACTGTTATGAATATTTTCCAGGACATGTTCAGTGGCAGCTGTTCCTTTTTTCTGACATGAGGAATTTTCCAAAATTGCATAAAAAATATTGAATTTCTTCTGAAAAATGAAGAGACAATGACGATGCGTCAAACCACTATTAAAAACTTCTCAATGTCATCGTCAAGAAATTAATGCAACTGCAAACCAGAAAGCATTTCGATAATACAAAAATATATCTTATTTCAAATTATGATTCTTCAGATATCTAAATGCAGTTGATATACGATTCGGTCTTTTCAGGAATGACTCCCGATTCCGATGGGTCATATAATTGCAATACACCCTCCACATGCATGCGATAAAGCAGTGCCTTACTGGCAAATTCACGCTCACAACAGATGGTACTTTGGCCTTGTGGCTAGAGGGTATGCCTGCTGGTCATCTAGCTTCTATGTCCCTGGTTCGAACCTACTCACGACTGGTGAGGCAAAAACATGGTTCCTAGTGGCTACATCTGTTGAATTTTGATGAATTCTTAATATCTAGATTACATATGGAAACAATCTGCATCACTCGATTTTACTTTCTGTAGATAGAATGATTAAGCATTGAGTTGCCAGGAATCATCAGCAGACCTAGTTCACATCTCTTTATTTTAATGACAAACGCAACAATGAAATGAATAGAACTATCAAGAAATGCAATCTAGCGATAAAAACAATCATTAAGAACGGCATGTGTGCGTACAATAGCCTCTTTTGATAAAAAAGGTAGTAGCTACACTAACTGTAATGTGATGGCGAAGTTTGCTGAAGCGCTAATAAATTTAGCTGTAGCGAAAAGTATGCAATATATAAATACACTTTGCCACATTTGTGGAGAGCTTCATTTTGGCAAGTCAGTCCGCAAATTCACTACGAGGCATCTCGAGCACAAGAAAACCACAAAAAACCCTTTTTCTACCGGCGTTTTATATGAAACTTCGGAACGATAATAATAGTCCAAATCTCGGTTTGTGGCAGATGGTATACTTTTGTATATATGGAGAACAATGCAACCACTCTAGGTCAATGCCGAACAATTTCATTGTTGAATAAGGAGGGAAAAGTATTCTTCAGTGTGATGGCGGGGCGTTTGACTAAGTTCCTGCTCGCGCACGGTTTTGTCGGTTCGGGCATCCAAAAAGCTGGTGTCCCAGGTTTCCCTGGTTGTTTGTAACTCGTCTCAACAATATAGAATCGGTTGAGGCAGGTGAGGCTTGAGGGTGGAGATATCCATGTCGTCTGGCTGGATTTGGCCAACGCCTATGGATCTGTGCCTCATAGAATCATTCGGTTCGCTCTTAAATTTTTTCACGTGCCTCAAAAGCTAAACGAATGTGTCACCAGTTATTTCGATACATTCCGTTTCCGTTTCGGCAGCAGTGACGGCGTGACTAATTTAGATCGGCTAGAAAAAGGAATTGCTGTGGGTGTACTATTTCTCCCATCCTGTTTGTCCTGGTCATGGCAATGATTATATCAGGAGTAGCGGCAACAGTAACAATATGCTGGCTTTCATGGACGATTTGACGGTCATAGAAGATGATTCCAGGCGTATCCCAGATATTCTCAACAAGTTGCGTGAACTTGTTGGGTGGTGTGGGATGAAAATTAAGCCACAGAAGAGTAGGGCACTATCATTGCTGAAAGGCAAGATGACATACGTGCCTTTTGATCTGGGAGGCGAGCGTATTCTGATTATTCGAGAGACAGGAATGTAAAGCATGAGAAGATGGTATGCGTTTCCATTAACTGACCGTCACCAGCATCAGCATTGAAGTACATGGATAAGATCAGCCGAACATCTCTACCAGGTGGGTTCAAGGTGTGGATGATACAATTTGGCGTGTTCCCAAGGATTATGTGGCCTTTAACGATTTGTGAGATCTCCCTATCCAGAATGGAGATAATCGAAGCCAAGGTGAGCAAAATGATACGCAAGTAGCTTGGTGTTCCGCGAATGCTTACCGGCTCTGCTTTATATGGCAAGAGGAACAGATTGCGATTGCCACTAACATCTATTGTGGAGGAATATAAGGTCAACAAGATTCGGCTGCAGTCTATGTTGACTTTTTCTCGTGATGGGACTATCTGCTCAGATCCACCTCAGTTGAATGTGGGCCGAAAGTGTGATGTGACGGAAGTCATGTCCTCCATCAGCTCTATGGCAAAGCACAGAGAGGTGATGGGAGTTGTCCAGAACGGCAGGAGAGGTTTTGGTACAGAAAAGAGAGAGAAATTTTGGTCAGAAATGAGCGAAGGTGACCAAAGAAGGAAGTTTCGAGAGAATGAGGTGCGACCCTTGGAGGAAGAGAAGAGACTTGCACTGGGAGTGCAACAGGGGTAGCAAGGAAGATGGCTCAACTGGAAAGTTGAAGATCGCAAGATCTCATGGAACGATAGGTGGAACATGGGCTACTGGCAGTTGAAGCGGAAGCTTCAATGGGCCTATGATGTGTTTCCAATCCCCGCTAATTTGGCACGATGGGGAATCCGCACGGACCCTCACTGTCACTTGTGTGGCAGGCATTCCAATCTTCACCATACCCTATCTGGCTGTCATATGGCACTGCAGAGAGGATGGTGCACGCACCCGGAACGGTTTGGTCCTGCACGAGATTATGGAAGCAGTCACAAATTGTAAAAGCAAGTCTTAACTGAAGAACATCGATGCTTCTAAAAGCAACAATGAATTTCTCTGAATTTTCTGTCCTCGATCATAGAAATCTGCGATACGCGGTCTTCATACCATAGACGTTTTGATTATGGACTCTTTTGCAGTAGTCCAACTAGTCCTAGCAAATAAGAACATTGATAAGGGATGGGTCGTATGTTCGAAACTTATGGGAATTGAAAAAAATACAATCCTCTTGTTTCGCAAATTTGACGATGCCAAAGGACATGCTAAAGAAACACGAGTGAATGCATGAAATATCATACATGCTGGATTGTCAGCACTGGACTAGCCAGTGGGAATAGATGGCCAATATTTACCGGACACAACGTTAGTAAATGATCATACGATGACACTGGTAAAAACAGGCTAACCTATGAAAAATCGCAAGGAATAAGGCCGTGCAACCTCGATGGTCAGTCCACTTCATTTGCACATTTAAACAATATTGCCTTTAATCATTCAAAATAATTGACCCTATTTGCAGGATTATAAGAGAAAACGAGCTTGTAAAAGAGCAAAAATTGAGATTCCAGCAAAAAAACGTGACACTGGGGTCATTTAGAAAATTTTGCTGCAGTGAATGGATATTGTGTCTTCCAATAAACATAGTTATGCTTATCCGCGTTACTTTTCAATACAAAGCTAACAACGTCTGTCAACATAATGATATCATGAGAGATTCTATGTGCATGCTGTGTATGTTTCTCGAACCCAGTAACGAACCATTTTTTGCATTTGTTTCAGACGCGGTCTTCCTGGCCTATAGCAGTCCAACACTGATGCAGTATCATGAAATGTCTTAGCTGAAAAAAACATTGTATTACCAATATTTGATTACTGATACGCCGTAATAAGAATTACGACGGTCAATATCTATTTCAGTCAACACGAGGATTTCCAACAACGTTTCCGACTGTATCCGAACGCAGTCAACTACCTCAAAGAAAGGATAAGAGCAGTGTCTTGATTCCTTACATAAGACAAAAAATAAGCGCTCATATTCATCAATTCCTGATACAGAGTATCAAGGATTTTCATAAACTCGTATTTTCTACGAAATGTTGAGACGAATTCAATATAGATATTGTTTCAATCAGACCGAAGGTTATAAAGGTCAATTACTGTTTCTCGTAAAATTATTCGACTTTCCACTGTAGTTTCAGTGTCATGAATTAGATAGTTGTACAGTAGTACCAGCATAGGCTTGTAATTGGTTTCGATAAAGGAAATATAAGTCAAAACTAACATGATTTTTTTTAATCTATATTGAAAACAATGCATGTACGAAATGGGGAAGAACAAAAATCTTTAACAAATCAGTGACCAATAAAAGTTGATTAGCCACAAGCAATAAACATTCGAGCATTGCGTATGTAGACTACACGCAAACAAAAACTACATGTAACCTTTCTTAATTCAATATTTCCTTCAGAAATTATCTACATGAACATTAAAATATAATTATCAAATATTGAGTTACATCCTTATATTGAAAAATGGGAACAGACCTGAATAGCTATGCTATTTCATCCAATATCACGAATCATCAGCAAGCCCAATGCACATTTCTAAACATCGACGCAAGTCTCTATTTAAAGTTACAGCCATGCCCGGTCAAATTTGAGATTTACAATAAGCAAGTTAGTGAAATTTCGACGGACATTCATTAAATATCACTTCAAACACGCTGCTGGTAAATCACCTAAGTCGTGCGCCTTCAATAGTTAGTAGATGCTGCTTTTTGCAAATATGTTTTTATATTTCACTTATGTTCATCAGACTAGTCAACCCTCATTCTTTAATACGCTTCATTGCTTCATCTTCTTGTTCATTCTTACAATGTTGCAGCATCAATGGAAAAAAGACTAAACAAAATATTACAGCACCGGGGACACATGCTTCATCAAGTTAATTGCTGCACACGGGAGGTTTCGATTAGTCATCATCAAAAAGACAATTAAGAAATAATGTTTAAAACCAAAAAAACACACATACTGCCCGACGTTTCGTGTCACCGACACATACTCATGGGACTTCGTGAATCTATACAATTGAAATAACAATGCTTATAAAGGCTGGGCATGTATTCATCAGCTCGTGTTTTCGGTTCATTGTAGGTTTGTGAAGATCAATAAGTTTAGCTTCAGAGATCCGAGTACCGACAGGGTCAGTCTGACAATCAAGAAAGTCAATACTAAAATCATCAATAGATAAAACAGAATCAGGGTGAATACTGATAATGTGTTCCCAGATGGCACTCTTATTATCCAAATTAACAACACTGCGACGATGCTCATGAAAGCGTAAATAGAAAGGACGGTTAGTAGACCTATGTTAACAGGGATACTGTATTTTTTAGCAAGTTTTTTTATTTTGCGAGTACAACTATCAGTGATATAGTTAACTTTGAGATAGGGGTCATTAGCACTGCGAACAACATTGGTAGAGCGGTTAGGGGAAATATTTTTGCTAGTGTAGTTTTTGAAGCCATTATCGTTAAGTCTTTTTTTCATAGTATTTATACAAACCTCCGTATAAGTGTCATTGGAACAACGTTCTTTGACATATTTAAAACTGTTCGAAACATAGTTATGTTTAATTATGTTCCAATATGTTCATAATATGAACATAATTATGTTCTAAAAATTATGTTCATTATGTTATAAATGACTACTAAAACTGTTTCATTCAACTGTTTACATCAACAAGTTTTACCATTCAGCTTTTTACATTTGCGTTTCACATTATCGCCTTCGTTGGTTGAAGCAGACAATTGTTTAACAAAAAGTTTTGCGAAACAATAAAAATACTTTTGACAAAGGAGGTTATAACATTGCAGGGGTGGGCCGCCAGATTTGGATCTGTGACACATTTTGTCACATTTTGATTTTCAAAATTTGTCACATTTTGTCACTCATCGATCAGCGTTCATGTCACATTTTGTCACATGCTCATTGATATGAATGTCACATTTTCGTCACATGCTGATGGAAACATATGTACAAATTTTGACACATTATGTGCAGGAAATTGGCAGCTTTCGAAATTGCCATTTTTGCTGCCCTATCGATGAATGTATATCAAGCCCGTTATAATGGGACAACATCGAGAAACCCATGATTCATTATTACTACTTTTTGTCATAAGGATTTTCATAGAAATTACCATTTAAGATATCTAACAGTTGCCCAGAGATTTGTTATATTCCGAGTTATATGTTATATTCTTACATATTCCGAGTACAAATCAAAGTCAAAGAATAGAGTTGTCGTTATTTCACTCAGACGAAGTTTATGCTCCTCTGTGAGTTTAAACCTCATTATACTATGTCATACTAGCGTAAAAACATTATTTCTGTCAAATTATTTTCTGGTTATGTGAATTTGTCACATTTTGTCACACCAGCAATGAAAAATACACATAATGTCACATTTTATTTTGAGATGAAAAAATGTCACATATTGTCACATCGGCCCACCCCTGACATTGTGAAAATGGGTGCAGTGAGTTCTACCGACGAAATCGTCAAAGCGATCGTTGATTGCATTGTCAATGATCGAGCAAAACACTTATCTGTGGCTCGAGGACCCTAAAAATTGATGCCGCAATGTTGACGTGGATTTTACTTCCAACAATCTTTGCCATGCTAATACACAATTTAAAAGTGTGATCATGTGGCTCAAACAGTCCGCCTCTATTGATTTCCTTCAAGAAATGCTGTGATTTTTAGTGTTTGGACATTCCTGGAGTAATGGTGTGTTTTTGTAAAATGAATTGCGTAATCGCTTTAACCAGGAAAATAAAAACCACTAGGGTTGTCCGACGTTTCGAATATCTTTTACGAGGACGAATTACACAATGGCTAACATTGCCTTATATATCGAACTTGGAACAAGTCAAAATTTGAAAAAAGTTACAAATTATACAGAAGTGTGAAGATTATAGTGAAAATGCATAGAAGTCAAAATTATGTTGGGAAATCATGGACAGAAAAAATGTTCAGACAAGATATCTGATGCTGGCTACATCATGCAATGAAAATAGAAATCTTATGGGAATTTTGATATCAGAGGGATAAATCTCGAACAATCTCATGAATGGCTGTGAGGGATCAAGATAATGAACCTATAACATTGACAATAATCAGGATTCTCATGCATTTGTGATGACAATACAATACAATACATTCTTCATTGCATTTATCCCTCTGGTATCAAAATTCCCATAAGATTTCTATATTAACTGTACTTTCTTCGTCGTCGGAGAAAAATGATACTCACATTCACTAGTTCTCTTCATTTTTGCTTCATGCTTTGGGTTAATGAAATAGTATATCCGTAACCAAAGATCATCCAAGACCCAAGATTGTCTCCTGTTTAAGCAGAGTGGATCAAAATAGAGTACATGAATGAGATAAGATGAAGAGGCTCTTATTTTCATGACAGCCTCCTACACCGCCCCATTGCCATCTCAGGAAGAGAAACTCCATCGGTGATTGACATTCCTGGTTCATACAAGCTCATCATCCGTACTTACTGTTGTACACTTGACTTCACTCAACTGGAAGGAGTGGCTCAGTCGTTGGACAATGCATTGATTTTACCCTTATTCATTGACATGACCTTAATAACAGTCGTGAACTCATAGTCACTGCACCTGCCATGAAGTTTAACTGTCTCATTAGCCCGCTACGTCAATCCGACCCCTCCGAAAGAAAATAAAGATTACTATGATGTCAACAGGTTGCTGGAAATCAAAATATTTCATTCAAAATACCGGAGATGCACATGAAAAGCATGAGTGAAAGGAATGTAGACGTTATCGACTTCATCACCCATTCCATGATTTGTTTATTTCTTCTTATCTCTTAGTTACACCATGGCAATTACACATTTAATCAATTTACTTGGTTCTTTCCAAATTCTATAACTAAATCTAGCATCTTCTTCACATTATACTAGATATCCACCTAAACCGAATTATTTATTGAAAAATGCAGATCAAGTGGCAAGAAGTCTTGACTTTGCTCAAACAGTCCGTCTCTATCGATTTCCTTCAAGAAATATGATGCTTCCGGGGTTTCATCTGTTGGGAAATCGATTGCTTGTCTTTCTTTTACAAGCGTTTCTTTACAGGCCACAAATCTATGTGGTCGAAAGACAGAGCGAGAACAAGCTCCGGCAACTTAATACATAACAGCCATTTCACTGTCATCAGGGTTATGTGAGAGTAACAATGCGCTGTAAGTCTCATTAGCGACAATAATCACATATTTATGTACAACAAAATCCGGTTATCACTCCCTTTAGTTTTTGCCGATAAGTAAAATTTAATAAATTGAATAAAAACAACGTGTGTTTTCTACTCGGACGTTTCGGGTCCCGACCCTTTATCAACGAGTTTTGGCATCAACTGCAGTTACAAGTGGTTTTATATACTTCAGACATCTATGCGGTGTGACCATTTAATACCATTCAGACAGCTCATCACATCGATTCAACACCGGTCTTCTACGCTTAATCCAACGAGCTTCTAACAACGCAATATCAAGCGGTCTCTTCACGCATTCAAGAATATTGACATCAAAATCTTCAATACCTTTATATTAAATAATCACATAATTCGAGACTTTTTCATGGATGCTATCGTCAATGTCAACTGCGTCGATTCCAGAAAAATTTAGTAGTGATATTGACTTTATCTTGCTGTCACTTTCAAGCAATTGTCTCATGGAAATGAAGCAGATTGCACCACTAAATAATCCATCCAAATCGACGTTCGATGCAGTCTGATTGTATAGCACCAAGCACAACACAACCGAATCCGCAAGAAGAAATCAAAAGGCGAGCTAATTCTGCTATGGCTTTGCAAGTTTGAATATTTGCTAGGAATGTCTCTTTCGTCAAACCCTTTGATTTGGAGATTTCCCATCGATGCAAGAAATCTACAAATTCCTCAAGAAACGAGTTTCCAATCCTCACATAAATAAATTGGCTGTTTTGTGATGTCGTATTTATGATGACCTATAACTGGTGTTTTCACATTCACAATATTCCAAAACTTTTTAATCAGATTAAAAACAATTGCAGGGTCAGAAAATCCATAATTGCACAGGGCGTATATGGTTGACTCATGGAAAATGGCGTTGCTGAGTTTACATGAAGATCTTTCGATATTTTTCGGATTAAGAACGCTTTGTGACAGTTTGTGGGCAATTTTTATCGGTTTGTCTTTCTCAATCGCATACAATTCCTCAACATCGGAAAATTTGGCAGTTGCTGATTCAAAATGCATAGGCATTGAGGGACATTCATAAATACATCGCCTCTGAAAATTATTATGCAAATTCTTGAAATTGTATGTGGAATTAAAAAGGAGAACTAAGTCATCGTCGTTCAGCAGCTGGTAATGAGTTTTGAGCTGTCCTTTACAAAAATTGTGTCACAAAAAATTTTCTTTTTACATGACTGGTGTCCACAATAATCGATCGAACATAAAACCCGACTTTGTGCACCATCTCCATGATCTTGAAATAACAGCGATAAAGCTCGGATGACGTTAATGCATTCACTGGAAAAATGCCAATCATGTCGCAATGCTAACTTGAGAATGATTTTATCATAAAACACAATGCACTATGCGCAGATTTATTATCATTTGTCAATCCGATGATCCTTCCGGATGAAGGTTCAACACGACTCGCAATGTAAATTTTATCAATCTCTAGAGAGACATGTCGCTGGCATTCGTTCAACTTTTCAAAGCGCAGTCTTGAATATTCAAAATTTTCAAGACCATCACTATTCGGATTGACTTTTTTAGTTATTTTCTTTAAGTCCTCACACCCTGTGACCTCATATGCTCATATGCTGATGACCTCACGGAATATCTGATGTAAGCAAGTATCAGAAATTCAGGAGAGTAAACTCTTGCATGTTTGTCAACATTATAAAGCTTCAGTTGCTCAAGATAAATTCAAGTCGTTTTGTTTGCTTGATATCACAATTACTTCCAAAGAATTAATCAAATGATTGTGTGATGAATTGAAAATCTTTCTTGATTTGAATCATTGTCGTTAACTCAAGAAACACATCAAATTCAAAACTTCAGATAATTTTTCCACTCTTCTCGATAGGCCTAGAACATGTACGAGCATCATGACTCTGATAGCTTTTTGCCACGTACATACAAATGCACATCCATTTCCCGGTTTATCTTTATTGAAGATGTCAGTAAAGGTGCACTCGTTGAATCCAGAGTTGCTATAATCAAATCCTATTCTGTTTTGAGTACATGATATCCTGTCGGTCTTGCCGAATCCTCTAATAATTTCTGATACGCTTGACTTACATCCGATGCGCAATCTTCTTCGTCCATTTTTTGCAGCTAGTTGTTCAAATATGACATTTTGTGATTCGATCCGTGAACTTGACAAAGCATTTCCATTTCTGCATTGAATTGGATCACAAGAGAAGTGGGTTGGCATATTTGGAAACTGTGATGGTATTGCGTCTGATCTTAGAAACCGCCGCAGTAATGTTTGGCTATTTCTTTTCCTTGTTAGATTATTATCCTTGCTCGCTGTTCTATAGTCAGATTCAACAAGATGTATTGAACATAATGCATGAACTGTGTCGCGGTAATTCAAAGTCTTTTCGGGATATTCGATGAAGCCATTTCTTCAGGAGTTCTTTATTGTGTAATGGAAATCGATGTAATTTAGTACTGGAAGACGTGGAATCACAATTCACAGCTGCGCATTTACAAGGCATTTTTCATTTGTAAATCTAATAGCTGACCTCTAATCCGATTACTTTGTCGTTCATTTGGAAAGTTGGACCTACAGTTGAAATTCGTTGATTTGAAATTGTGGTAGTTTCCTGTCCAGAAGATATCTAGGAGTCCATGGAAATGTAGAAAATTATCATAGATTTCAGTCTTTTACAGATCAAAATCTTAGATTTTTGATGTCATAGATTTAAGGTTCAGTGACAATCATAGAAATTAACAATACCATAGAAAGTTCTAGAATGGAAATTGCATGAAAATTATGGCACACGCCGGGGGAACTTAGTTGGGGCAAAATGCAACTTGTGCGATCTGGCTTCCATGTTTTTTGATTGGCATTTATATTTATCAGGCCAATTCTTGATCTGGATTGTTGGCTCTTGTCCAAAGACCATGTACTCAAAAGCATTAGTGAATTTACAAAATGCTGCACCGATAGGATGACAAAGAAGGAAATCCCTTTAAACGTTCTATACGCTCATCATTTTTAAATATCGCTCGGATAATCTATCAATAGTATAATCAGACTCTTATGCAACTTGTAATGTCGATTTATAGAACATGCATAACTCGAGCTTGAAATCAGAGGCCAAGAAATCTTAGAGTATTCATTTTACTTTAAAGAGTTCCCCTGTTCACTAAATTTGAATAATTTCAAAATCTCTACATGCATTCGAACATCAGCTTCCAAAATATCACATGTGTTATTCAATGATTAATTGAAAAGTTCCAGCGACATTTCATTTATTTGAGAAATGATTGTCGGTAAAGAAACTTTCATGTTTTTTTATTCCAGAAAAGCGCCAGGTTTCTTATCCGCTTGAAGAAGAAATTATCCGATAATTAGACTTTCGATCTGTGAATTCTTCAGATGTTCTTACAAACAGCACACCGACCACTTTCAATTATGACTTTGTGAACCAATTTCTAATTCGCATTCCAATATTGAAACATTGGAAAATAGTTGTCAGTAACTGCTACAAATAGACACACTATATTAATCCATGGAATAGTTGGAATAGTTCACATGAAACAATGCTGCCATCTCACTTGCCATTCTCTTCATAAAAATCCTGTAATTAGGTGTCAACAACTTCCACAACCAACTTGGCAAATAGTTTCACTATGATACAATGTTTTAGATCGAATCTGATCTACAAACCATAGATTTTTCCATGTGCCATCATTGTACATAGGCAAGATATCAAACTTCCATTCTACTGTACTATTATCTACTTCTATGATTGCCCTATTGCCAGATGTTGAATACTTGAATTTGAATTCAGCGGAGAAATACTTGATTTTGAATTGAGCGGAGAAATACAAATGGAAGTATATGATCATGGAAATCTAAGAATTTCACAAGATAGGTCAAATATAGTCTATTCTTTTATGAAATAGGAGAGGAAGAGCACGGTCATCAACTATGCAGTAGTGGACTTTAATGATGAGCTGTTTAACTTTGACATTGAGGAAAAGCAGTAGAAAAAAGCTACGATCAAATAAGAAAGGGATTGAAAGAATTCCAGAGTCAATACTTAGACGATAGAAAAGTCGCGCTTTACTTCAACTGATTCAAGCCAAGGCATAAATAATGGAAAGTGGCTCGTGACTACCAGAGGAAGGTATCAAGAGCACTGAATGAGGATTGCCTATCAAAAGATGGAGATGAACTATCTGTTTGACTGCTTCCTCATATAGCTCAAGAAACAAAATGGCGATCTGTATCCACTTCCCACATGGAAATCTATGTTGTTTTCTGTAACAATATTATCTCAACTAAACGAAAGGTCGATGACCGAAGGGTTCCATCTTGAATTGACGACCACCTCAACAGCACAAAGTAAGTCTTCATCACATTTATTCTTGCCATTTCAATATCTAAATTCTAAACTACTGAATGGATTAAAATGAACACGAATTGCATTTGCTCTAATTTATTTACCTACTCACGCTAGAATTTTTTAATGCTGAATTACGATAGTAAATGTCATCTAATTATAATCAGTAAACCCTACAAACCAGAAGAAATGTTTCCTGGCATGTAATATGAAATACAGGATAAATTATCGAAAGGTGTCAAAAATGACGCCAGCCGCGCTTTTAAGTAGTTTAATTTTCAGCCTTTCTAGTGTTAACCTGCAAATAGTTCATTTTTGTGACATTTAGAAATTTATATCTAGGTCTATACATGACAAAACACATGCAAAGTCGCATGATAGCTGGAATGTATTTATGATTCAATGAAATCATTGGCTAACGAGCAATAGTGCTTAGTATATGAGTATCAAGTAACGAAAATGAAATCAGTTATGTAAATATATAAAGTATGCATGTATATTTTGTATATGCTGCCCACACAGGGAAAATTGTCTCTTTGCATTTATGTTTCTATAATAGTCCATAAGTATTTTTCATTCAACACCAAAAGCTTGAGCTATTAAGTATATGGTGAAAGTCATTTAAGCAATATAAACTGGTAACGGAACGTATTCCATCTTTTATTTATTTGCTTATTATTTCATTCCAAAATACAAATGGTAGGATCAATGGCATCAGATTATGATAGCAAATACTGTAATATACTTCTTGACTTTACTTCATTGACTACAAAATACCATATATTTCTTAACAATGCTAATTGTTCTAATTCTTATAATTCTGTTTTAATTCCAGCTCCCCTTCGAATGATGGATCAATTGTGGTTGTATCACACAGCTGTGGACATACTACAACAAGCAACAATAATTTTTCTAAGCAATGAGATCCAAGAGACGTGATGCAGATGACATAGTACTATGCCTTCTTTCCAATGTTATAAAACGTTACTACTTTGACATATCTATTGTCTTTTGTCCGGAGAAATATATAGTGAGAATTTTAAGTAGATATCAGGGTAATTCATCGTCAGAGTGGGTTACATCTTCATTCCTGCGGTGTGGGGGAACTCCCATAGAGATTTATTGTTGCATGGGACTGAAAAATCACGTCACACGGCAACTCTGTCCAGCTATAGATGATCTCATGTACGAGTATCCGTGTATTGCAATTCTTTCAAACGTTGAAAGAGTGATAAGAAACATTATTTTTACCTCATCGAGTAAACTTCATTGAGGTCTTATTGCAGAAAAAGTCGCGCGATTCCTGGTCTTTCAAGAATCGCGCGATTGATTCTGTCGCACGATGAACCGTGCGGAATCAATTAACTGCTCCCGCCACTAGAACCTACAATCAATAGAAGACATGAATTACCTTTCTATACACTATGACTTCACATTTGATCACCTCACATTGGACATGCAACATTACTTCTCAATCTCACTCAAGTTTCTTTACACACCTTCACAGAACGGCTGCTGACAACGCTACCATCCATTGGTGAAGTCCAGCCCGTATAGCGGTATGTTATGGACCCCCGGGAAGGTCCGCCCGGCACGCAATCAGATCCGTCAAGTCTTTGTGTTTAAAGACCTTCATGCATTCATGCATTTGTCGAGGATCACAAGTCAAAGGACCATTAGGGGTAAGGTCCAGCCCCGCTTTAGAAGCGCTGATTGAAAAATGGACTAGTGGGAAGGTCCTCCACACCGATCTCGTCAAGTTTGGCTCTAAAATGTAGTCCTAGGATAGTAAAAAGTTAGACGCGCCTTTAACGTTTACTGTCTGCCGGTGGGAACGAATCACCTGTCCTCTTAAGGACAAACCTCAAATCTTATTAAATATAAGTTTATTAAAATTATGAAACATTTAGACGTCGTTATGGGGATGTCCCAGCTTCAATCGACCTCAGAAGGCGCAGGGCGCCGAAGGCTCGTCGTTTTTTTTGTTAAACATTTACTGTTTTCCCGGCTTTATCAAAATTACATATACTACAAAACGTGGAGTGTCACAGAGGTTCTTACTTCACTCAACTGTACGAAATTAACTTGCGGCGATGTGCTGTTTTTCTTAAGCAACATATTCAATTGATTTATCGGGAGAATGTTAATCTGTCACAGTGTAACTCCTGTCATGTCATTTTTGGAGGATTTGTTTCTATTTTTGTGACTTTAACTGCAACACACACAGACACCTCAAGTATCTTCAAAGATGAGGTGTGAGAAATGATAGAAGCTGCTAGAAAATTCTTGAAATAGCATTCATCTTTTCCGATGCAATATAAAGTATTACTTTAAGTCGCAACCTTTGACAATCCGCCACGCTGATCTCATCAACCGCTGATATTTTAGAAAACAATGATCTCCGGAAAGGAGGCACTCATGTGAAAACTCAGAAAGTAGACTATTCCTCCCTAAAGAGAGTGACAGATTTCCATCCAGTCTCAGATTCGGATCTCAAATGCAAAATGATTACTAGAGAAAAGATAACAGAAATTCAAGTTCAGGTTGTCCACTTCATATTTGGAGTTGATGTTTGGCCGCTGTTAATCGATATCTATTGCTTCACGAAGGCTAAGATCGGACAAGATGACATTGACATCAAATTGATTGCCTATGATGATGTGACTGTTTGAGCACTGAATTGCATGTTTATAAGCCGATGATTGTTACTTTTAATATGTGTTTTTATACGAATATGCAGTGGCCGTTGTATATATACTACCATCTTGCGATGGCATAATTTGTTGCTTTTGATCGGACATTCTGTCACTTTACATTCTTGTAATTGTTTGCGTTGAAGATGATTTCTCAATGTTTTGGTTTAATGTGTATTATTTTTATGTAACCATTATTTTTGAATAATGGTTATTCATTCCAGCTCTACTTACACTGGGCTTGTGCACGCCGATGACAGCGTGCTGACCAAAACGCTCCTCAAGAGATGAAAAGAGAAGACGAACACGAGGGCATGGAAAGGAAAATAGACTGATTCAACTACCTATGTGCTCTTTTCGAACCTGTCTTTAATACTTCAGTGACTGCCCAAGTATTTTGACTGTCAAATAGGACTTAAACGATCCTATTAGGTTCGCTGACTTAATTAACTGTACTTTCTTCGTCGTCGGAGAAAAATGATACTCACATTCACTAGTTCTCTTCATTTTTGCTTCATGCTTTGGGTTAATGAAATAGTATATCCGTAACCAAAGATCATCCAAGACCCAAGATTGTCTCCTGTTTAAGCAGAGTGGATCAAAATAGAGTACATGAATGAGATAAGATGAAGAGGCTCTTATTTTCATGACAGCCTCCTACACCGCCCCATTGCCATCTCAGGAAGAGAAACTCCATCGGTGATTGACATTCCTGGTTCATACAAGGTCATCATCCGTACGTACTGTTGTACAGTTGACTTCACTCAACTGGAAGGAGTGGCTCAGTCGTTGGACAATGCATTGATTTTACCCTTATTCATTGACATGACCTTAATAACAGTCGTGAACTCAGTCACTGCACCTGTCATGAAGTTTAATTGTCTCATTAGCCCGCTACGTCAATCCGACCCCTCCGAAAGAAAATAAAGATTACTATGATGTCAACAGGTTGCTGGAAATCAAAATATTTCATTCAAAATACCGGAGATGCACATGAAAAGCATGAGTGAAAGGAATGTAGACAACGTTATCGACTTCATCACCCATTCCATGATTTGTTTATTTCTTCTTATCTCTTAGTTACACCATGGCAATCACATTTAATCAATTTACTTGGTTCTTTCCAAATTCTATAACTAAATCTAGCATCTTCTTCACATTATACTAGATATCCAGCGAAACCGAATTATTTATTGAAAAATGCAGATCAAGTGGCAACCCCATAGCATCTGCTCGCTGAAACATGCAGATCTTCAGGCTTTCTCAGTGCAGCATCTGCTCACTGAAACATGTAGATCTTCAGGGTTTCTCACTGTAGCATCTGCTCGCTGAAACATGCAGATCTTCATGGTTTCTCACTGTAGCATCTGCTCACTGAAACATGCAGATCTTCAGGGTTTCTCACTGTAGCATCTGCTCGCTGAAACATGCAGATCTTCAGGGTTTCTCACTGTAGCATCTGCTCGCTGAAACATGCAGATCTTCAGGGTTTCTCACTGTAGCATCTGCTCGCTGAAACATGCAGATCTTCAGGGTTTCTCACTGTAGCATCTGCTCACTGAAACATGGAGATCTTCAGGGTTTCTCACTGTAGCATCTGCTCGCTGAAACATGCAGATCTTCAGGGTTTCTCACTATGGCATCTGCTCGCTGAAACATGCAGATCTTCAGGGTTACTGACTGTAGGATCTGCTCACTGAGACATGCAGATCTTCAGCGCTTCTCACTGTAGCATCTGCTCGCTGAAACATGCAGATCTTCAGGGTTTCTCACTGTAGCATCTGCTCGCTGAAACATGCAGATCATCAGGGTTTCTCACTGTAGCATCTGCTCACTGAAACATGCAGATCTTCATGGTTTCTCACTGTAGCATCTGCTCGCTGAAACATGCAGATCTTCAGGGTTTCTCACTGTAGCATCTGCTCGCTGAAACATGCAGATCTTCAGGGTTTCTCACTGTAGCATCTGCTCGCTGAAACATGCAGATCTTCAGGGTTTCTCACTGTAGCATCTGCTAACTGAAACATGCAGATCTTCAGGGTTTCTCACTGTAGCATCTGCTAACTGAAACATGGAGATCTTCAGGGTTTCTCACTGTAGCATCTGCTCGCTGAAACATGCAGATCATCAGGGTTTCTCACTGTAGCATCTGCTCGCTGAAACATGCAGATCTTCATGGTTTCTCACTGTAGCATCTGCTCACTGAAACATGGAGATCTTCAGGGTTTCTCACTGTAGCATCTGCTCGCTGAAACATGGAGATCTTCAGGGTTTCTCACTATGGCATCTGCTCGCTGAAACATGCAGATCTTCAGGGTTACTGACTGTAGCATCTGCTCGCTGAAACATGGAGATCTTCAGGTTTTCTCACTGTAGCATCTGCTCGCTGAAACATGCAGATCTTCAGGGTCTCTCACTGTAGCATCTGCTCACTGAAACATGCAGATCTTCAGGGTTTCTCACTGTAGCATCTGCTCACTGAAACATGGAGATCTTCAGGGTTTCTCACTGTAGCATCTGCTCGCTGAAACATGCAGATCTTCATGGTTTCTCACTATAGCATCTGCTCACTGAAACATGCAGATCTTCATGGTTTCTCAGTGTAGCATCTGCTCACTGAAACATGCAGATCTTCAGGGTTTCTCACTGTAGCATCTGCTCGCTGAAACATGCAGATCTTCAGGGTTTCTCACTGTAGCATCTGCTCGCTGAAACATGCAGATCTTCAGGGTTTCTCACTGTAGCATCTGCTTACTGAAACATGCAGATCTTCATGGTTTCTCACTATAGCATCTGCTCACTGAAACATGCAGATCTTCATGGTTTCTCAGTGTAGCATCTGCTTACTGAAACATGCAGATCTTCAGGGTTTCTCACTGTAGCATCTGCTAACTGAAACATGCAGATCTTCAGCGCTTCTCACTGTAGCATCTGCTCACTGAAACATGCAGATCTTCAGGGTTTCTCACTGTAGCATCTCCTCGCTGAAACATGCAGATCTTCAGGGTTTCTCACTGTAGCATCTGCTCGCTGAAACATGCAGATCTTCAGGGTTTCTCACTGTCGCATCTGCTCACTGAAAAATGCAGATCTTCAGGGTTTCTCACTGTCGCATCTGCTCACTGAAACATGCAGATCTTCAGGGTTTCTCACTGTAGCATCTGCTCGCTGAAACATGCAGATCTTCAGGGTTTCTCACTGTAGCATCTGCTCACTGAAACATGCAGATCTTCAGGGTTTCTCACTGCAGCAAACCCCACTAACCTTTCTACGAAGAGCGTTCCGATAAAAGCTCCGATGGCGTTGATCACTGCGATCCCAGCAGCAACAAAGACAGCGGTCAGAGAATTTCTAATTCCTCCCATTTGGATGATGGTGGCCATGTAGTACAGGACAGTGTTGATGCCAATCAATTGTTGAAACATTTGAAGTCCTCCTCCAATCAGCAAGGCCCTTCGAGTAGGGCCGTGACGAACCATTTTGATGAAGATATCTAGCTTGCTACCTACACAAAGAAACAAAATTAGTCGAGTTAGTTCAGCTTTTCTATGAGTCTGAAATTATTTAACTCAAAAATGACAGAACGGAACTATGTTCTCATGCTAGAAGTGCCTTGTTCAATGAACTTTTCCCTTCGATGAATCAAGATTCGTTTTCTTCAGAATCCTAGCTGCTGATTGGCAGATAGATATGAGTGAATCATTCGATTATCAAAATTCATCAATATCAAAGCTTTTTGTCATTAAAATCTAAGAATTTGTGCAACTTTATTCAACATGTTTGCTGATAATTATTATGACTATAATCATTCGATTCATAAAACAATCCTCCAATTTCGCCGTCATCGCCATGCCTTCGATTTGATGAAGGTGTACAGAATGCATCATTCCCTTACTTCCTGTGATACAGGAGCGTTCTTCAGCGCAGTCACTTCAAGCACTCGTGGTCATGACTTGAAGGTTTTAAAAATCCTGTAAGGGCTCAAGCTCGTGAACGTTCTTCTCCCGGCATGTCATCGACGACTTGAATCCGCAGCCCCTCATATTGTCAGATTGACATCCTTATCGCTCATAGAAGAGCTTGTTTTCTATACTCAGAGAAGAACAATTTTCAATACTATAATTTTTTGATATTTCCCAGTGCATGTACTGTAAATGTAGGAATCATAGCTATCAGTCGAGGGCACAAATTGGAAGATATCCGAGGTTCCGCAGCGCACGAGTTGCAGGTCAAGTTTTAAGATATTTGCGTATTTATGCTACAGGGTGTCCACCCCATCTGACAAAAAAATCACGTACAATTCACGTACATGACAAAAAATTCACGTACCACTATTTCATGCCAACTTGCCCGGCAAGCGACAGTTGGTTGAGTCAAAATCATTCAAAAACACTACCCGCAGCAACTGCTCAAAGAAATGCAGTAATGAGATCTTTACAGTAGAAAGATAGTTCTTCAGAACTATCTTGTATACACACTGCACACATAATAATATAAGTGCATTCGATGCTGTTTTGAAGCCATCATTTCACAAATAAATGGTATTTTTGGTCACTCAATAATCTCTAAATGCAACAAAATTCACGGCTATAAAAATCAAGGGTAATAATAATAGGGTTTGTGTTTTTAGATTTTCATTGTCTGAACCCAGACCCGTTGTTAGTAGCGGCTATATTATTTGAATATATCTACATGTTTATGACTTTCTTTCTTGTAACATACTTTTTTGTAGAACCAAGTTAGAGTTGGTGCAACAACGGAAGAAAAAAAATTTAGCACATGTAACAAGAATCAGTGGATATCAAGTAGCAGTAAATACCACTATCTGCGCAACTGAACTGAAATTCACGTACACCTTCGCATTTTCCAAAATTCACGTACAATTCACGTACATTTTCATAACTTTCAAAATTCACGTACAATTCACGTACATACATGAATTTCACGTACAGTGGACACCCTGATGCCATGTTGTTGATAAGATTAAAATCACATGCCAATTGTTTAGAAAGATGCTATCTTTTATGTGATTTTAGAAGATGCACGGAAAAACTTCTACGTAAGCATTTTTCACTCCTGCTAAAGTTTGGCTTGTTTTCAATCAGACAATTTTCCGTCCACTGTGGTATGATTTGAGTGCATCCACAGTTTTTGAGTACCGTTATATGTGTATTTTATTTTTGTTTTATGGGGTACGCCTATGGCGTGGGTCCGCCACTGCTTATTCGTTCAAAATGATAAAGGACCCGAAACGAGACGAAAGCAGTTGGTCATCTAGCTGATGAGCCCCTTGTCTATATTCTTGTATAGATTTGTTTTAGTGTTGTTTTGTCCAGTTTTATTTCTATATTTTCGTTCTTGTCCGTGTGAACTTTTGAAAATACGTGTGTCCAGCCAAGTGAAGCCAGTCCTTTTCAGGACCATCTTACATTTTTTATATACAAATAATTTTTATATTTTATTATATGTGCTATCCGCACGTTAGAGGACTTCAGTTACAATTCAACCTTGCAGTCGAACATTAACACCCTGTACAGCGTTCAAGGGTTCATATCATCAGCTGTCATATCCGTGATCTTGTCTTCTTGAAAAGCAAATTATTTTCTGAATCCCTGCGATATAAAGGCAGGGCTGCCGTGGAAATAATTACTTACACTCCATGTCCATGAAGGACTAAATGAGGGTGGAAATTTCCAGCAAAACTTTTTCCGTGCTTTGAGAAAACAAATTGCTCATCGCATTTATCAGTCGCTTTATGACACCTAAATTCAACGATTGCAACTTAAGTTATCAATGTCACTTCAGATTGGACCGATCATTTCACTTTCTTCATCATTTCAAATAATTAAATGGAAATAAAGATTATGCATTAGACGGAAGATATCAATGCGTGAATTTATTGCATGATACATGAAATATTCATCGAAAATGTGAGTATTTATTTTATCATCATGACAAAGACAGACACAGGTGCACAAAGGTACAAAAAGTTTTTTGGAAATTACATTTTTTCAAAATGCTCTCATTCGTGGTACATTTTCCGTTCGAAAATATTCTGTAGACGAATCTATTCAAGTTCTTTTGATGATGACATGTGTAACTTATTACTTTTATGGTCAGAATTTACTGTACGACTTGGACGTGTGTTTGCATGCAGTACCAACAATGTTCATAGCAGTTAGAGCTACAAGAATTGTTCGAATACAACGAAACATGTGTGACTCTTATATAGTGAAACTACTGATTTTTTTTACGTCACTACTCCCCATACTTGAGGCTTGGACGGTGCTGACATAGTCAGACTTATGGAGCGTTGTAGCACTTTTAGTCCGGATGCCTTTCCTGCCGACTTCCAATGACACCTTCGGGGCTCGACCTCAGGACCAAAAGATCGCTAGGCTAATTAGCCACTGTGCCACGGAGACCACTCATCACGTGTAAACTGATGAGGCTGAGTGTAGTTTATACTCATCAGGCATAAACTGGTCAATGTGCAAAGCCAAATGCCTTGGCTGTCAGTCAATAGATTGAAAAGTTTGGGAAAGACTAATTAAGTTGCAATGTATTATATTTTTCTATCAAGCAATGTATTTCGACTATAAAATCCTCAGTCATTCTCAAGTGAATGTCGAAAGGCAAGTAAAAAAGACTTATGATATCGCTAGGAAATTCAATTTTATGATGTCCTGTCATTAAAGACCAGATATCATATGACCACAGACGAAGTCTTTTTCTACTTGTCTTTTGAAGCTCACTTGAGAATGACTGGATTTTATAGTAGAAATACATTGCACGATAAAAAAGATACAATTACAACTTAACTTGGCTTTGCCAAACTTTTTGATGTAACAAAACTGGTCAATATTTCAGAAGGTGGGAAGTCAAATGGGAAGTGTTAGATTACAACTTCCATGCTGCCCCCATCAACCTTGGTGACTTCTAATCCACGTAGAATCAATTGTCCTCTAAAATTCGTGATGTCCTTCCCCAAACATGTTTTTGAATTTGACTGAAACTAAGACAAAAAATGGTCACAAAAACTCTTACCTTGACTATCAGCATCTTTCATTGCCTTCATGTGCCCCAGCTGAATATCCTCAATCTCCTTGGACACATCGAACCCTGACGGTCGCAGTCTGGTGAGAACTTGCTTTGCTTGTTCTTCTTTCCCTCTAGCTACCAGGTATCTGGGACTTTCGGGCATGAAGAGAAAGCCGATGAGCTGAATCAACCCTGGGATTCCAGCCAAGCCCAACATGTATCTGAAATACAATGCACAAGTCCATTATTTCTTTCTACATTATAAAGATTTCATTGAACTGTGCATAATGCACTCTATGTTATGTGACAGTTGCCTCTAGGGAAACAGAGACAAATATGCATGCGAATATCATGAAGACGGTTGAAACCACATTGGCCTTGTGGTACAGAGGTCGCTCTGCATCCAGGGGACCTGGGTTCGAACTCTGGTAAAGCATCCTTGTGGCAAAGAGTTCGCTCTGCAGACCTGGGTTGGAAGTGGAACCCTGGAACAGTGTCCTTGTGTATTCGCGCTTATCATTTAGCAGTAAAGGATAAAAGGTGATTCGGACCACAAAGAAAGTTCGACAACAAAGGTCTGTCGTGGTTCATTGAATATCTAAAGAGAACAAAGAGACATTCTCTTTAGATATTCAATGAACTATGACAGACTTTTGATGTGACGTAGTCGTGTGACATGCTGTCTCGCTACAATATGAACGTTGGTAGCGTTCGGTCAATGATAATAAGCTGTCGATATCACTTAGAGATGACTTCTGCTTTCACTTGCATTCCTTTTGATCCGTCAGCGTGGCCTGGTGGAGAAGGTGCGAGCTCGTCTCCACCGCGCACTTCGGTTCGATTCCTAGGTCGGGCGAGTGCGGTCGGGGAATCAAGGGTGTTGGTGTCTTGTATTGACTTAATAGCTGTCATTCTCTTTAGATATTCAATAAACAAAGTTTAATCATTTCAACTGCAAGTTTCAAATACACATGTACAAAGGATCCAATGCGTTTTTGCCATTTGCATCCTTTGGTAGCTTATAGCTATTTTCATCATCCCTTGTGTACTTACACTACTTATGTCATTTAAGCACATGCACACTGGAGGACAAAGAGCAACGTTGAGGAAGGAAGGAAAGAATGAGAAGCAAGAATGAGGGGGAAAGACTTTAGATCAGTGGTTCGCAAAGTGGGAGGAATTCCTCCTTAGGGGGGGAAGCTATTTCTTTGGAGGGGGAAATATCAACGTTGCAGCTGAGGTGAAAAATAGAGTATGCTTATAGAAGAGTGACCACAATTATTCTATATTTCCGGCGAAATTGAAAAAATGGGTGAGATTCCCCTTCAGTGAGCAAATCTCCGATGACGACTTTGAAATGAAAGAAGAGATAATCGTTATGAAGAAGATTCGTCGCTTGAGACAGAGTTTCGGGATGTATCCCTTCCAAAGCTCTGGATTCGACGACTGAACCATTTCAGAAATTAGCCGCAGTACTCTTTCAGTACTTTTGATTTTCCCCACATCTTGAGAGTGTGAATCCGCATTCACTCAAATTTCTGTCATAAAAAATATTCATAAAGATTGCAGAGTGCCCGTTCGCCCGGGGCATAGAATAGAAAGATGTCCTCAGACGTGAACAATTTAAATTGTTCCTAAATTGTTTATTTTGTGCTTAAATTGTTCAAGTCTGAGGACATCTTTCTATTCATAAAAAATAGTTATTATGACATATAATTTTCATATATAATTAAAAATATTTTTCAATTCCCAGGCGAACTGGCACTCTGCAATCTTTATGATTATCAGCCGCAAGGCAAAGTCAGGATAAATAAATGCAGAACAGCCTGTTGTGCAGTCCTTCAACTTGTTCAGCCATGGGTCATTCCGAGCCGGACTGACGAGCCCTTGTAGGGCGAAGCGCAGCGTCTACAGCTGCCAAGGAATTGTTGTGCTTAAATTGTCCAAGTCTAAGGACATCTTTCTACAAAAGAATGTATAGAAATAGACTGCCTGTCGAAGCCGACACTCGCGTTGCTTTGGCCTCCACTCAACTGCGCATTGATAAACTCGTAAAAGCTTCTCAAAATCATCCTTCTCATTGATAGAAAAGCGGTCTCTGCAGTTGGTTTGCATATTTTCATTGTACATGAATAGATGTTTGAAATACATACTATGGGTTATTTGTAGAATACATGTTATAAAAAAACGTGAATTTCTTTCCAAGCTGAACAGTGGGGAATCAGGTTTTTTTCTGGATCGATGTTACTATGAAGTTTGGGAACCACTGCTTTAGATTGATATGGAGAAGAGGATGAAGATAGGGGAGAAGAGTGGAGATTTTTTTATTCCCTAAATGTGTTTCTGTATTGAATGACACATCGATCAATTTGAGGAATGTGTGAGGTTAAACTAAGTATTCACACTACACATCCAGAAATGCATGTTCATTGTTCAGTATAGCGACTTGCTGCCAAATTAAATGACTTGATGTTATCATAAAATAGCTGCCAACTATACATGTTCACACGCGGCCTGAAGATGCTGGAGTGAGGTGATTTTCTAGAGTTTTGATACTAGCAGAGGAACGTGAGACAGTTTGACAGCAGCAATTATCTTTGAATTACTGCTTGACTATTGGAAAACTGCTTATAGGTGCTTGAACAGATAGATGTAGGAGATTACAGGGCATCAGTTCGCCTGACTATACATGACCATTTTTTCTGATCTAAGACCAGAGGCCTCTTTCATAAAACACTGATAGATGATATTATCAACCTCCTGGGGAAGTGTTCTATGTAAATCTCTAATCTGAAAATTCGCAATGTCCCATAGCTTGTCTATGCTGTCAATGTATTTCCGATTAGTGACATTTATGATGTATGATCTTAGAATATTCGTATAAATCATTATACATTCGCTTGTAATTTACATTTTATTGTATACTGAGGAGTACCGTTTTGAATATTGCTGAGTAAACACTATAGCCATGCAATTGAACTTATTCTTATACCATGCAATTCAATTATAATCCAACTTTTATACAAAACTAAATCGGCATCAATAGAACATGAATTCAGCATGACAGTCAACATTACATAAAAATCTGGCCATATCTCACGATGCATTCAATGTATCTTCAATATTCATTGCATTCATGGGGTATTTCGTAACACTTAAATCTTAGGTGATGGAATGAATGATAAGATTACAGTGCTACCATTATGTAATACCTGTTGTACTATTCCGGAATATCTGACGGTGCATCGTGAAGCATTGGTTGATAAGTTAAGGGCATGCGACAGATTTTGGTTGAGTTGTACAGGTACACATTTGTTAGTTATCAAATTGTCAGTTTCAGGTCTGTATGTGATTCTGGTACAGTATTTTTGTCTGTATCAACCTTTATCCAATTCTCACATCTAGCGATCAATGATGTATAAGTTCAAAATTCTGTATTCTGCGTAATATGCTGGATCAGCAATGGAAATCTGCAAGACTATTCACAAGAGATTGTTGAGTTTTCTTAGGTATAAATACCTAAGACATGAACCCTTTTATACAGTGTTGTGAAGGTTAGTTACCGGGAATAATTACCCCAAGCATATTTTATTGGTATCTTACTTTACTACCTACAACCCATTTCAGCCATCTACGTAAGCGAGTCACTTCAGTGAGCATTTCAAATTGAATGAAATTCGATGAAACTGATTGTATTGCCATCATACTTCAAAAGCCTGGACACATTAATTCTGTCACTTATTCTCATTGTGTCTGTCTGTCTCTTATTCAATTGTGTTACTTATTTCTCATTAAATAACGACTTATTCATATACAATAACTAATATGTACTTTCCTCCTAAATAAAAAAAATTCCTTATTATCATGTTAAGGGAAAGTAAGAAAATCTTGTTGTGAAAACCTCTTGATTCTGTTTAAAATAGAACCATTAGGAATCTTCTTCACAGTCATAGCAAAAATATTGGACGTTTCCAATCGCACCAACACAATCTTCATAATCCCATAAACAGCAATCGACCTGAAGGCCACTTCTTAAATCGCCATTATAGTCACCGTCAGCTTTCAACGAATTCTGTGATGTTCTTAAATTGATCGAACAAAAATTCATATGATAGCAAAAACATCCATTTACAATATCCGATCAGGTTAATTTTTGCAAAACACGTTGTTCGATGATATGGCGCTAGCTTTACTGAAATCCATATTTTACATCAGCAACAGAATTGAAGCAGCAAAAATTGCATACCTTTAGACTTTTGATCACAACAGCCAGAATATTAAATTGACATTGATTTAATAAAAATTTAAATGTAAATAATAAGCCCTTTCTGTCGCGCAGCGGGATTCTGATGAATGACCGCGTGCGCGCTGTCGTGGGAGCCGGACAATAGGCTGTGGTCCCGATCAAGCCATGAAAACTGATATATCTCCGAGATTAATGAGATTTTCCTTAAAGATGTCGCGATATGATTATGAAATAAAGCACATTAAAGGTAGAAATAATGCGGTAGCAGACGCGTTGTCGAGAGTTAGCTGTTTTGATTCGATCACGCTCCCCACTGTGCACTTTAGCACCCCATGCATACCGATAAGTGAACTGAGGCGAGAGAGCGCTAATGACAGGCATTTGACTGACCTCGCCCGGCGGATGGTCAGTGGGTATGGGGTAACGTGTCAAAATGGGAAAGTCCATTCAAGCGAATGGCCTGGCAACTGACCATGGACGACGGTATAATACGACTTGGCTCAAAGGTAGTCCCCCCGCATACACTCTACCGACGAATATTTGATATAGCCCACCAGACTCACAATGGAGTCGAGTCAACTCTGCGGCTCATCAAGCAAGAATTTTTTTGGCCCGGCATGCGATCTCAAGTCGGGGCATTTGTCAGGGGATGTAATGAGTGTCGAAGAGCAAGATTTGGTGCGCCAGATACAACCCACAAATGGCCAAAATGTGAAGAACCATGGACCCGCCTACACATGGACTGGGCGCACCATCGAGTTGCTGGTAACATTTTGATTGTCGCAGACTCCACCAGTGGGTGGCTGGAAGCATCCATATGCAACGACCGTCGCACTACAACGGTGATAGAATATCTCAGAGCGATGTTCGCCCGATTTGGGGTACCGAGAACCCTGGTATGCGACAATGCTCCCGAGTTCTCCAAAATCGAATTGGGATCTTGGCTTAACTCCATACGATGCCAGCTCATGCATTCCCCGGAGTTCAGGCCGCAGTCTAACGGTCTAGCCGAGCGAATGGTCAGAACAGTAAAGGATGGACTAAAGTGCTTCAATCCTGCTAAGAGTTCAGTTACTGCTTTTATTCATCGCCTTTTATTTGTGCATCGGAACACTGCCATGAGAGATGGAAAAACACCATCAGAGATTCTGCTCGGGCATTCTGTGAGATGCCCAATCCTCTCACACTTCCAACCTATGCAGGAATTATTGTATAAGCCCCATCCAAAGTCATCAGTGTTTCCCGTGAAATTCCTTTTTAGACAAGGAAGCAACACTTCTCTTGTTGCCCATACTGATGGGCGCTCGGTGACTGCCCACGACGCACAGCTAGTGGCAAGAGATGAAGGACGACCTCAGCGACAACGAAGACCGGTGCATCGGTATCCGGACGTAGATCCTTCGGTGGAAGGGAGAGATGTCGCGCAGCGGGATTCTGATGAATGACCGCGTGCGCGCTGTCGTGGGAGCCGGACAATAGGCTGTGGTCACTGCATCGGCCAATGAATGAAAACAACCTGTGTCAGACGCTTCCCCATAATGAGTTATACTGAATGACCACGCTTGTTAGTTTCAGTTTCATTAAAGGCATACTGTGAGCTTGGTGTTTTGCTCTAGAAGTAATTAGCGGGCCGCAACACTTTCATATTGGGCAATATGCAGCTATTTCTAGTAGCTTCACCGAAATGTTTTAAATGGACCGCACCTATTCATTTTTGGGTCAATTTTGAAAAAATTAGTGCCATAGTGCTCAGAAAAGTCAGCTTAACAGAATGAACTGGTGTTGAAAGCGATTTGAAATACTTAGATTTTATAGCCCATCTCTAATGACAAGTGACAACTGATAGCTGAAAAAAGTTTAATGAAATTGTCCATCGGTGATGTTGCACACCGTAATATCTAAATCAGGGGTGCGCAGCCTTCCACATTTTTCGGCCGCCATTTCGAAGGCCGAAAGAATCACGGCCGCACTTAATATGTGTACTAACAACTAGGTCAATAACCAATCCTTTTTATATTCCAACACTCAAATTAGCTTTCCCTGATGAATGACGCACTGAAAATCGCATAAAGGCCTGCTTCGTAAAGAATGAGTTAGCAAGTTAATCCATACACGACCGACGGTCATTTTTGACCCGAAAAGATTTTAAGCTTGAGGTGTTATCAGAACTTAAAAAGAAAAGTTGAAAACATGTTTTTTCTGAGGGCAATCGAATGAGAAAACACTTTACTAAGCTATTGTAATAATTCATAAAAGAATCACGAGCCATACAAAATTCATTCATTCATCACAGGGCCGGCGATCTATCAGGCATCCTTATTCAGGCCATTGACTTGAAGCTTACGTGCGCGAACAATTTGAGTAAACTACAATTGTCCCTTTTGTTTCTTTTAGCTGATGACTCTAGCCATGAATGCACATGAATGTAACTTCCCTAAAATATTCTATTCATGAGTTATCGAACTGCCTGAACGCCTTCATCGCGCCTGCAGGCGCGCATTTTTCCAAGCAGCATGGGCATAAATGTGTTCCACAGTTGCAAGGTGACTAGCATGCTACTATATGTTTTTCGATTGCCTTGAACTCCAGAAACATTTGCAATATACATGTAGTGTTGGATTTGAACTTGATAGCAGTAGGGGGAAGCTCTCAACCGGAAGTTTTTGGTTCAACGTTGTAGCCAAAGCCGGAAAAGTGGTGATCAGAAGGAAGAGGACAGACATCGATTCTTATAGCACCACCCTCAACCTCGCACTTCGAGCGTCCGCGAATAATTTTGAAAACAGTTGAGCCATAAATAGAATAAGGAGGAAATAGGCCTATTTGATGTTTGAAAAGGACTCCCCAATGTATGCATATGGTGCTACCGCATTTAGTTAAATAATGTTTCAAATAAGGTGCGTAGATACCCTTGTGAATCAGAAATTTATAGTAGGTCTACACATGTGAAGATCCACATAAATATTCCTCAGATGATCATTTTGTACTTTATTGCAATTACACCTATAATGAATTCACAAAGATCGGACTCCTATCGATATTCAGAGTAAAAGGTAAACAATGTTCCCAAACCTGATTTTATGGATTGTGAAGAGTTTTATTACATTCATATGAATAAAATACTATGTGTGCGTTGTCATCAAGACCCTGGAAGAAGCAAGATAACATTCTGGATTCCACTCTTTCTGTCATGAGATTATCTTATTACATTGGTAGTCCATGGCTGATAAGCGATAAACTGATGGTGATATAATCCTTGATGATCTTGACAGCTGCAACTGACTGCAGACGTTGTTAGTCGTTATTGCTGACCTCTTATCTCATGTTGTATGCTTACCCATGGATTCCTTTATAGTAGGCCACTACTATTAAGGAATCCATGGCTTACCGCCTTCACGGCCATAAACATTCTCTGGCTATAACTGCCTGAATAAAGAAACACACTCGCTACTGACGTTGTTCTGATTGCATCGCGTCCCACACTAAGCTAGGCTGGGACACGATGTTGCCTTTGAACATTCCATTCATCATTTTCTGCTTCTCGAATTCATTTGTCATCTTTATGAACAAAGAAAGCTAATTATTGATGATTAGACAATTAAGTTTATGAAGAATTGTGTGGAAATTAGGATTACGCCTGTCAATGTTGCTTATATTCACATAAATGATGAATTGATACTCAATCAATCTGGTTGAGGCAATGTCAGGCCTATCTATCGGAAATATTCTTTCCCCTCAGGGAAGGAAGGTGAATCTTCAGTGTCGCGGATGAGACAAGGCAGTGCAGGGGAACTTCCCCACTTTCCCTCCCCTCAAATCCAACACTGTATACATGCACAACATTCTTTTTCATTTACTTCTCATTGTCACGGCCGCACTTTGCCTCTGCTACGGCCGCAGGTTGCGCACCCCTGATCTAAATGATACGCCGCAGGTTAAAGCCGGTATAGACAAAAGTAGAATAGCCTGCTGTGGATTCCTACTTAGGAACGAAGCACAGTGTCTGCGAGTGCCAAGGAATTTTGTGCTTAAATTGATCAAGTCTGATGGTATTCACTCAGAAATCGATCGCATATGTAATTCATACCTCCATCCATTCATTTTGTTGGGGAAAAACAGACCAGCGACTATCGCCGCAATTGCTTGTCCGCAGGCGATCATAAGGTTGAATCCAGCGGTGAAATTCCCCCGATAATGTTTTGGTGAGGATTCCGAGATGTAAATCGGCACAGTCACGGAGGTTAAACCTGAAAATGTACATTCATTAAAACTCATCCACGACTCAATCATCAAAGTAGAATAAAAGTTAGAATAATTCAAATCAACTGCTCAGATTGAAGGATGTTCAGTAAAAACCTCTTTATTTCGGATTTCACTTTGAAATATTTTTCAATCATTTCTCATTTTAATACAGGAACAGTGTGTCAGTCACAGAATTAGCCCGGTCGTCTCTTCTTCCGTTTGACTAGAAGGGAAGCATTGGAACATGTAACGTAAATGAAATGGCACAATCTCCTTACTAAATACCATAGCAATCGAACAATAAACAGCCAGTTCAACATTAAACACGCCAAATTGTGCAGTTTCAATGACTGTTATCAACCGAATCACACAGCAAAGAGACACAGACGATGTCAAGTTCTACACAGAAGTTTGTGAACGTTTTTTCATTTTTTTTACGGATTTTACGTCACTTTTTACCCCTACTGGGGCCTTGGACGGTGCTGACTTAAGTCAGACTTTGTTTGGAGCGTTGTGGTGCTTTGTAGTCCGGATGCCCTTCCTGCCGACTTCCAATGACACTTTCCGGGTTCGACCTCTGGACCATGAGATCGCTAGTCCAAGTACGCAACCACTGTGCCACGGACAGTGGCATTTTCATGCGCCTGCTAATTTTTTTAAAAATGATCGGAAGGCCCAACATTATCGAGAAAACTTTTGCGCAATGATCTGAATTTTTCGAATCTGAAGGAGTCGTTGCGATCGGAGCATTTTTAAGGAATTCAGAGTAATCTGCAAGCGACGCACGACTATTTTTCCTATCTCTGCAAGGTATTAAACATTTCTATCTGCTCACTTATTAAGTTCCTGCATGTGCCATCTGTTTGAATCAGTTTGCACTACTAGCAACGATTAAACGATCTATAGCAACGATTCTATACGATTAAACAATCTAATTCTGTGGTGTCAATAATACAGCTGACTCTTTCCTGCTACCGAACTCTGCTTCAACAGTGTACACGGAGCTTGATGCTTTTATCCCAGCCTCTGATTGACGTTGAATTGTCTTCATTCGATTCTTTTAAATGTTTATTTCATATCATATTTGTTACTTCTAATTGCAGTAGAACACGGATACCTCGTGCACTCGGTGGGAGTGTTGATTTTGCTCGTATTATCCATGAGTGGCCGAAAAAAAAGTGCGGTTAGATAATGAGCTGTTAGCACCCAGCATAGTTCAATAGGTTCAGTAATATTGTTAGAGATTTGCAAGCAAGATCAGCATTTCTGTGCGGTCACCCCAGGCGGTAATTCATGAACGACATCACTTAGAGCAACATGTAGCCGATGTACAATACATGCATTTCACAGTTTGTAGTGAAAAGTCTCTCCCAGTGTATTTATCCACTTGTAATTCAAAATAAAAGTTGAAGGTAAAACTATTTACAAAGGCAGACGTTTCGTGACTCAGTCACAGCCTCAGTGCCAGTAAAATCAGAAGTGACGGAAGTACAAATGTGAAGTGGAGTGGATCTTAAATACTGATCGATTTGATCGCTTAGTCGCGGGCATCCGTCAACTAACCAGCTCTTGTTTCCTGTTCAGACCTGGATTCTTAGTCCTAATGTACCTAGCTTTAGTAATGCGGTTTTCAATAGGTGAATTGTGCTTGCTAAAAACATGAGGTTGAAATCTTTAATAGTCATGTTACGCCAATGAAAATATTTCGCATTTTCAGAAAGGGCACTGTCATTATTACCAGCTTTTTAACTACTTGTATGTTCTTAGACGAGCATGAAAAGGACGACTAGTTTGACCGATGTACGCTTGTTGGCAGAATTTACAAGTAAATTAATACACTACGTGACGATCATCACACGCATAGTTATCATTGAGGCTATTGCATAAGTCACAATTTTTATGCTTACGAGGCCTATTATTATTCAGGCATTGACTCAAAGTTTTGTTAGATTTGCTAACTAAGGTTACCGGTAGATCATATTTATTAATAAGGGAATTCATTTTTCTATTACAGCAATCGCTTATGTAATCAACAGTCATTTTTACTTTGATCTCGTCATTTTTCGTTTTCTTTTTAGTTGGCTTAGTTTTTTTCTTTTATTAAAATCACGCTGATCGAATCCGTTGTCGCAGAGTCGGTTCTGTATCTTTTTTAAAGATTTCTTTAATTCGGGATTGGAGCACCGATTCTCTATACGTTGTTCCGTACTTCTAACGAAATTGTCTTTGACATGTTTATCCATGTCATGTCATGCTTGTCCATGTCATGACATGTTTTGTCCATGCATCTAACCTCATTTTTACAAAATTAATCCGGACGAAGAAAAGTCAAAAGTCAAAATTCTTAGGTTAATAAAATTCTAGCACACAGTATTGCAGTGCTTCTCAGCCGTTTTTCGTTTTTGTCACCCAATTATTATGAAAAAGGATAGTGAAAATATATGAAAGAAATTGGTCAGAAGAATTTAGATTACGCTATGTCCATCGATCTGCTTGACGAAAATTCGAGCAATAAGTCATGGCACGCTAAGACCACTTTTGACTTGAAATAAACTGTCCAGTGTACACTTCCTCCACAGACAACGCCATTCCCGCATATATCGGTGTGAAGCAGCAGCCGATCAACGCAAATCCTGTCACAAGAAGGTTTGCTTGACATTCAGCCTTGAATGACGTCATCAAGAGATTCCCACAGTAGATCGGGTCGACTTTTGTTCTGGAGCCAGTAGGTATCAGTAGCCCCAGATAGTTATCGTCCTGATTGACACGTGCCGCTAGCAGGCATACCTTCTCCAGTTCCGATGTGCCAGGAACAATGTCAGCAAGAACCAGGATTGGCTGCAAACCAGCTGCACAGTATTTCTTTTACTATATCTCATTTTTTAGTCTGCATTTATGTATGCTTGAGTTTTACGTTGTTAGTGTTATACATTGAGCAACACCTTCATTTTAAGTATGCATCAATGCACGTTCTGCCCATGTGATCAAAAATAAATTACTGCGTGGATAAAGATGTACACTACAAACTTTCTTTTGATTGAAAATTATGTGAACATCAGTTAAATCCTAACTCAGAGGACCCTCACATTATTATTATCAATTCTGGCTAAAAAATGATGTATTTTAAGATAGACATGTATTTTACATCTTCTTAAAAAACAGAAGATTGCACAAAAAATTGCAGTGTCAGAAATGTTGCAAATTGGCTATTATCAGTACCGATTTCGTTAGGTACCGCTTTTCTGTAATGCGATTTGACTACTTGCTTTTATATGGATCTATTCGACCTTGCTAAGTTACGTTTATGAGCTTGCAACAGCCGAAAAACGAAAAGTTGCATCGTCAATAGCATCACATCGAAAATACCGCATGCACAACCATGAAAAATTGCATTAATTAATTTCAATTTTTTTCAATATTTCAAAAACAAGCGATTTCCATAAAAATTGCCATGAGTCGGACACGAGACAACTTTAAAAATAGCCGCAGCTACTATTCGAAAATCCTAAAGAGCCAAGTAACATGATAATTCTCATACGATGATGAAAATCATCCCAGAAGTCATTTATGATAGAATATAATGCTTACTAATTTGAGTAATTAGTTGAAGTAGTGCTGATGGCATCCTCCAATCCATAGGTGTACAAATCTAATACTGTTGTAACCATTGGATTAAGCAGTTCTTAAAAGAAATCAATTGAGCTTCCTCGTGGCAACGAATTAAAATTGATCAGTTTTGGCCCAATATCTGGTGAAAATGAAAATCTCAAGACTTGTAACACTACTCACTCTTACTGTTAATATACTGCTAACATAGATTCCAAACACTGCCGCATACACGTTCAAAACAGACGTCTAATGCACTGTGCTGACTACAGATGCTGGTAAGGGAAACAGAAAAAAAAACAATGGAGGCAAACAATAGAACTACAATGACACTCCATCAGTACACCGAATAGAAACGAACTAATGCTACACACTACGCCTAAGACTGGACATGCAAATACTGCTTCTTCACTTGAATCTATTTGTTGTCACAGGTTTCTTAATCCGCCTATGATACTTCATGGAATTCAACATTTCTTCATTTGCTCTTCATGATAAAAAGAAGTTGAGCAGAAGCAAGCATCGATTGCTTTGTAATAAACAAAATTATGATGCTTTGGCTTGATGATGGCCATTAATTGTGACGGAAAAGCAAAAAAAAGTGATTTTCAATATTTATTTTTGAATATGCCAGTCCTGGAAAGGGCAACACCGACGAAAACGGAAGAGAGGAGAACGATGTTCGAATTCTGAACCTCAAAATAAATTTTTCATCCACATGTTTTGAAGACTCAAAGTATGTACAGAGTCCACCAGAATTGCTCTAATATTGATCGGATTGAAACTCTTTCCAAAGACTGGCAATCCTCGAACACCCATGTCAATGGATATTAATTGTCATGATGACACAACGAGTGTTCTGCAGAGCCCTACATAAACCTTTTATTACTAGTTTTTTGTGATGCACTTGATCTTTTATTGTGCGCAAACACATACTTGCACAAAGAAATTAACTATTACATCACTCTCAACCATACTGTAATTCTACATTGCTTAGCGGGATATCCATATCCAACACTAGCAATAGCAATGTCAAGCTTACTTCGCTCGTTTTCCACTTTCAAGACGTATAGACATAAACATTGTCTTATGACATCTGTGCATTTTATGCTCTCGATGCATCATGTAATCCTGACCAGAGCTGGAAAAATTCCACTGAAATTTTTTAATTCCAGTTCCAATTCCAGAGCAGAAATTTCAATTCCAAATCCAATTCCAATTCCAGTCGAAACAGTTCAATTCAATTCCAATTCCATAATAATATTCAATTCCGATAATTGCATGACGCGTATAGTGTATGTCGTCTATCTAACGTTTGTTCGTTTCAATCTAACCCATGTGCCCTTATCCTATCCTCGTTATTCCTGTGTGCCGTTCTCTGCGTCGTTCCTATGTGCGTTCTCATGTTCATAGTTCATATTTCTTGTGTACATGTATATATGCAGCCGGTCAGCCTACGCCATTTTCGTTTCGTAAACGAGATATTCAATATCCCGTGAAAAAAAAGAAAGAAAAGAAGATCAACGGTCAGCAAAGAATCAAACGCTGAGAGAGAGAGAGAGAGAGAGAGAGAGAGAGAGAGAGAGAGAGAGAGAGAGAGAGAGAGAGAGAGAGATGTATGAGATGCGAATACACTTAATAAACTGACAGAAGAAGAAAGTCAGTGTGCGAATGTAATTGTTGGTGACAGAAAAAACGACGACAAAAATGAAACATCTCATGAAAACTGATCAATTAATGGTCCATGTTAAAAGAGTAGTAGAAATTCTGTGATAAGAGCGAAATGTGGTCGGGTCGAAAGCTAACGAGCAGAGATTAAAGGAAACTCTTTCAATTTTCAAAAAAAATTTGATTTATTGTCTCAAAAAGTCTCAAAAATTGGTATAAATTAGAAACGATGAGAAATTGACACAACAAGAACTACCAACAACAACACATACGACATCTTCAGTAGCTGTTAGAAGAACTTTGGGCTCTCGCGGTGTAACTTAACTAAAGAAGTAACAACAACAACTGCCCGCCAGCGAACAACACAGCAGCGTATAAGACAGCACATCAGCGAGCGCGATTGAAGATTGACGGTATAAGTGACACTGGATGTTTATGACATTGTTTTGGTGTAAGTAAGTCCGATCGAATTTAAGTGAATTCAACATTAAGTGAACTGTAAGTTTAAGGTTTTTCTTTTATCGTTGCGTATCGTATCTATATAACTATAGTCTTAAAAATTAATATTGTTAATTGTTGTGATCGGAAGTTGAATAATATTTCATGTACTTGCCAATTTAATTGAATCATTCACTATTAGAATAATTTGTTGACACTGTCTATATTGTGATTTGAACTGACAGGGTTGCTGCCCTTTAATGCAGCGTTGATTTTTCCTCTTTCCAAACCAACTGTTTTTCGCGTGTACAACAATTAAGTTAATCTCCAATTTTTGTGTTTTTCCTATCAAGAACTAAATTCAACAATCGTTTTATTTTGATAAATTATATTACTTGATAAATAACTAAATAACAGATTGAGCAGAGTTGATTGTCCTTTCATAGTTTGCTTAATCGCTAAATTAACATTGTCCGGAGGCTGTAGGCCCATCGAAGTCGCTGTCGGCCGAGTACTGTGATTTCAATTTTTGTACAAATAGATTTATCACAGGTCTATCGATAAAGTGGAATTGAGGTTTATCAAGGTCAATTCCAATTCCAATTCCAGTAGATTTCAATATCGTCAATTCCAATTCCGACTTTTCCAACTCTGATCCTGACCGCAATGATATTAGGGGGCATCCATATAGTGTACACGCAGTCAGAGGGGGATTGAGAGGCAAAATGCGTGCAGTTGCGTGCAAGGGTAGAGCGTGTTTTCCAAAATGTGTGCGTACGCTTTCTATCTTATGAAAAATGAACGTAAGATTACATTATATATAATTTAGTCACCAACAATCCTATTCTTGCACACTACTATTGTTTAACTTGAGTTCTATAAACATCTAAGACTAGGCTGTATTCATGGCTTCCTACGTAGGCATTAATGGCCAACTTACATGAAGCAATTAGGCCATTGTTCCACGCACTGGCGGATCCAAGGGGGGCGAAATAGGCGGTCGCCCCCCCCCAAGATAGAAGTGACATTGAACATCACCTTCCCTTGAGTCGGTAAATTACATATATGTACTGGTAAGTCGAATCTCCCGTTCCAGATGAATGTTCAGCTTTTGACTATTATCGTATAAACTATTTCATTCCGAAGTTAGATAATGTCCTGCAAGATTTTAGACGACGATTTGGCAAACATACTGATATTGCCACAAATTAGCAAAAACTTCTCCCCAACAAAATCGAGAATGCTGAATTAGTTGACGTTAAGGAGGCGTATAATAAATACAGCAGATTTCTTATTGGTGATTTCGAAGAATTTTCTTCTGAATTCATGATTTGGAAAAGCCATTGTAGAAACTTAAAAGGAAACAGCGCTATTGCGGCATTGAACTCGTGTAACAGTAGTATATTTCCAAACATATTTAGACTTATAAAAATACTTGCAACTTTGTCTGTATCAACTTGCGAGGCTGAAAGATTGTTCAGTAAGGTGGAACGGACATTGACGAACATTCGAAGTTCTATGCATGAGGAATGCTTGGAAGCTTTGGTCTTGTTACGGGGTAACAGAGACAGTTTACCAGACACAAGCAAAATAATTGATGTTTTTGCTACATCATCACGAAAGAAGAATTTTGTGCTGTAATTCTTTATCCCGTTTTATCATCAGTGATTTGACAGTGTGACTGACGATGACCAATCGATTTACACGGGTATTCGTTATCTCAAAACAAGACAAAAAAATGCAATTTTTATACTGTCGGTACAGTTTTGTACTTTCCACTGCTTTCGAATAAGCAATCAAGGTTCCAACGGTAAAATAGTGTCTTATAATTGAAATAAAATCTGATCTGGTAAGTAGCTTCCACTCATGTTGTTTTTTATTTTTAATTGTCATCATTTAGTTTTTCAAGTGTGTTGAATAAACTGTCGATTAAACTAGTAAGCTTACGTATGCTTCATTTCTCAACTGATATTATTATAATAATTTTGTACAATGTACATTGTACAATACAATATACATGTATACAGAATGATTTCCATTAGAATGTGCGACCTATCCCTAGAAAAATTGGCTGAATTACTCATCATATGACATTGAAACAATCTTGCACAGTGGACCTACGCTACGGGTGTAAGTATTTATAATTATACTATGACTTCTAAAATCACCGCCCCCCCCTAAGATGAGCTCTTGGATCCGCCTTTGGTTCCACGGTCACGGCGTAGAGTTTTCCTTTATCGCTCTCTAGTCTGCGTGTGATGAGCGCGCCTGCACCAAAGAGAAGACGGTGACCCGGAACGACAGGCGTGCATCGAGCAGCGCAACAGTTGATTGGCTCACACACATGCGTACAATTTCCCTATGGACCGGCGTAGACCGGTTCACAGTCTGAATGTTTATAGACTACCACAGCACATCTCATCCTGTAGATATATTTGTAAGATTCTATGACTAGAACCTACAATCAAGAGATGCAGACTGTGGTGGATTTCGATTTCTTCTGTTTAAGAATTATTTAAGCTTATAAATATCAGAGGCATACCGGGACCGGTCTCAAACTTCGCAATGTTGGGGGGGAGTGAAGAAAACTGTGCGCACGCATTGAGGGGTGAGTCGATAAATGCGTGCAAGGGGATTCAAAAATGCGGATTTTTATGCGTGCACACTACATGGATGCCCCCTTATCATAGAATCAGATTACAATGTCATGTGAGGATGTTTGAAGTCAGACAGCAATGACTATCAGCATCGTCTCTACATGTGCAGTCATTGCTGTCCTCTCAGACATGCTCGCAGTTACACATTGCTATAATAATTACATTGTACATTAACAGATATTTCAAATCACTGCAGATGACATTACCTACTCCTATTCCAATGATCAACCGCCCTGTCAGCAGCAGCTCTTTCCGACTGATAAATGCCATTAAAGCCGCTCCAGTAGCATACAAGAAGCTGGAAGTCAAAATCACTGGTTTTCTACCGATCCAATCAGACAGCGGTCCGGCTGCAACCGCGGATACTGCTGCAGCTGCCACAGTGACGCTGATTATCAACTCCTGCCACAAGTAATCCAAATGAAATTTTACTTTCAATGAGAGCATTGCACCAGAAACAATGCCGGTATCATAACCAAATAAGAATCCTCCCATCACTGATATAATCACCAATAGGACCAACTGCTTCGTTAACAACTTTTTTTCATCCGATGTTTCTGGAGTCGCATCAGAAATGGTTCCGTAATTGTCATTATTTTCACCATTTTCCTTCTCTATCAAATCCATTTTATCGACCGCATCGGTTCTTGACATGATAGAATCCTCAGAGTTTCATTTCTGAAATTGAGATTCAAACGTCAAGATCAAAGAAACTAAAATAATATAGAATTCGACTATAGGAATGACAATCATTTGTAGAGAGGACGCAAATCATGACAATCCAAAGACGCGCTTTGTGCCCAAGGGGTTCACAATTAAATATAGACCTAATTTAGTTCGTAAGAGGATGACATCTAAGACAACTAGTAATGGAAAAGCATGAAGCAGGAATATGGTCTTCCATTACAGATCATATAGATCATAGGTTGCATATAGGTTATATTCAATTAATCTATGGAAATAGTATGAATATGCCAAAGTATTGGTTATGATTTGTGAATCACCCTGAGGAGGATTTTCGAAGTTAATCAATGATGATGATTTCATCTATAATCCCTGGGAAAATGTCACTTAATTACTGGGAATACTTGGGGGAATAACTATTCATCACAGAAGTGAAATATGTAGAAATGTTGATGGGAGAATCTCCACAGTTTCTCCTATAAACATCCTTAGATTATATAGTGATAGAGCATTGATGAATCGAGAAATATATGGCTAGAGTTCCCTCATGCCTCGTGCCTCAAGTCTGCTGCGTACGCCATTAAATCAAGAATTACTTCGGCAACAGCGAGTAAAATGGTCAAATCGTTGCAGCACTTTTGTGAGTGTCGCCAGTGGTATTCCACATGGATCCGCAATTTCACATTTTTTCTTCTTTCTGTCACTGACCTACAGTACAGGCTACGTGATGTGCACGAGCAATGATGACATTGTAGTCAGTAAAACCTTTGACTTTACCCTTTGTGGTCCCATTCACGTATGTTACACTTAGATTGGTCCTTTACATTCATATTTTCCAGGCTTGAAATAGCTGTCCCGTGATAACAAACTGTGTATCAAATGCGAAACGTTTATACTTGTCTAAATTATCGACTAACAGGATGCATTCTATTGGTATAAAATTCGTCTTTCACATCATTTAATAATTTTTTTCTACTTCACTGCAGGGCTGCGCCCTAGCCGCACCTGTTCGCAACGGTGCACCGAAAAAATCAATATGTTACGATGAAGCACTTATTAAAGCATATAGCTAAAACATAATTTGCAACGCGTTCTAGATTGCCTTGTGATAATTATAACTTCAAAATCTTGAAAGTAGGGTCTCTTTTGCAACAAATGTTCTTATTTTTTAGAATTTATGAGAATTATAAAGTTTGATGTAGGAAACATACAAGAAACATGAAGGAAGCTTCCAATAATGCCAAACAATTTGAGATAAACTTAGATATGCCTAGGTTAATTCAAATTTGTCAATACATTCTAGCGACTCTCATTATCACGGACGTCTCTATGACGTTTCTAATATATTTCTTTAAAACTAGATGAATGCCGCATAAATTTCTCTAAATTGCTAATTGCAAATCTCAAATTTATACCGGGCATGTTTAAATATGGAGTTGTGTCGATGTTGAGAGATGTGAACTAGTCATGTTGATGATTCCTGACATTGTATGGAATGACAGCTACTCAGGTCTCTGTTTCCATTTTTCAACTGAGGATGCAACTCAGCATTAAATTATTCTATTTACATAGATGAATGCAGAAATCATGAAGCTATGCAACAAAAAATGATAAAACTATCGAAATATGCCTGTATACTTCAAAATCATGAAAAAATACAATCCCTGAGAACATCAAGATAGGCAGAAAGATCCAAAAAAAAAGTCGGAGCGATCTACAAATTACTAAAGAGGTCAACATCCGACACTACTCGGCTTCAAGCAGTCTCTGTGATACTACAGTAATACCGGATGCCGGATGCCGGAGAGTAATCTCCGGACGGAGCGGAGCGTTGGCCCCTGGAATGCTATGACATATCTTGGCAAGAGGAGCAACTGCTGGGTATGCAGCATTCATTGTGAAGTTCCAAAATTCTGAGGTCCCGGGAACTGAGACTTATCGATCAAAAATGATTTATCATGAACTTGAATTATCAACATATCGCCACTTTTTTCACATTTTTCTCAACATTAGGATATGCATCAATTATTTTATGACATAGCCGTGAAGTCTCACCTTCATGATGTAGAAATTAAAAGTTTGAGTTGAATTGATGTTGAATTGAATTATGTTCTCCTTGTTGAATTAATTACGTTGTATGCTTAAAATATTTTACTCCCCATATTTGCTGTGACTAAGATAGCTAATCATAAATTAATCATACTTGAAACTATGCAGCAAAATATCAATCTGAAATTCTCTCCGAGATCGTCCGAGAACCGGTGCAAGCAGAATGGCCGCTGCAGCGCGTACAGTCCTGCTTTTAAGTTTTTAAGGAGCATCAATCGCTCTGTATGCCACATTGACTGTCATTGACTACAAGTCGATGTTATCTGCTGTAAATACAATACAATACAATTAAGCGAGCCGAGTTCAACGGATAGAATATTGATTCTTATTTGTCCAGCACGACTCGATGGACAACCACTTTCGTTAATATGTACAGAAAAAAAATTATGAAAGCAACAAATATAATACACAATGCAAATTAAATATGCATTGTTAAGCAAATCCTTCATTGACATTGAATAACTAAATGCAAATGAAACTTAAATTACCCAGATTATGTGGCACAGTTAAACACAAGTAAACTACGATTACACAAAATATATAGGCCTACAATACTTGTCTCAGGTTTAATATGTGCCATTTACAGCACCCTTTAGGTTTAAACATCTCCTTATGATTCAGTTTAGCGTCGGTAAAATAAGAATGTGTTGTGCTATTCGTTAGCACTTCACTTTCATTAAACTCCTCCAATTATTTTACTTACGTATTCATTTTCATAGTTTCTTTGTTACTTTTTACTTTCCTAATTTATTCTTGAATCATTCTATTCTTGGTGCTGTGTGATGTTTGTGCAATTTCAGCATTTCAATATAAATCATATTTCATTAATGATTTTCAGTTGTTTGTGACAATTTATTACCTATTTCAATTGTTAATGCTTTTTACAATTTGATATTTACAGGGCTAGTCTATATTCTATATACAGTATTAAGTTGGGTAGCAGTGCGAATGATTTTCTTTATCCAGACACACATTTTCCCCATCTACAATGAAATAAGTAGTTGATGACACTTTTCTTCATTTGCAGATTAAGCATGCCATCACTTGTTTGCGAGTTGTGACTAGTTAGGAAGGGGTACACACCGGTTCGCCTGAGAGGCAGACTAAATTTTATGATTAGTTAGTCACCAATTGATTCATTAATTGCAAGTCTAGTTCCCTCTCTATTTCATTTCTTTCATGGAGTAGTTCCAGGTGAAAAGCTATAAGTTGATTCTCACAAGTTTAGATTTTCGATTTCAGTGCCTATACTGATTTCGCATGCACATATTTTTTAAAGTTCACAGATTTAGTATTTTGTTCAGTACCGGTTTAATCCAAGTTTATTTTATACTGTCAACTAAGATTCCTAGAGGACAATCATTCTTATTTGGATATCAGCAGTGAATTGTCTACATGCATAATGCAGTACACTTCCACATCAGCAAATCACAGTTGATCTCTTGTCTCGTGTGCGGTCTGAGCAGGTAAAATGTGATTTGGCAGGTGTGACGTTAACATGAATCTTTGACAACAAGTTGTAGGCAGGTAAACACTGCGAGCAGATAATCGAAATATAATATGAGATCGTCAAAATGGCTTTACTACTAATTTTCGGATCGAACTGCACATGACAACAGCGATGTACTTGCTAAAATGGCCAAGTTCAGTTGTTGGCAGTGGATAATCCCACGGCTGAGGCGGCACAAGATTGGTCTCGCCCCCATTACATCGATGAGTCGGTGCAATGTTCTTCCATGTCTGTTACCACGCTTCAAATTTTTCAGCTGCAAGAAACTCCAAATCCCTAAACATAACGAAAAATATGCATCACTCGTTGCTTTGTCTTGCCTCGCATTACTTTATCTTACATAATCCGTTATTTACTTGAGTCGACTGTACTCGACCACACATCATTCTGGCTGAGCGTGATTGAATAATGACTTTCGGAGTCAATGAAGATGCTTTTTATCAATAACTCGTACTTATCTCAGACATGTAAGCTATCATAATCAGAACAAGTCCCACTTCTTGATTGTTCATTAATAACATTACATAATTTCTATACATTACATTACGTAGAGATATTGAATCTGCGCGTTTATCTCGAATCTTAAGTATCCATTCATTCATGTTGCGTGATGTCAATACTAAACAGTTTATATACATATATAAACATACATATACAGGGTGGCGCACGTAAACCGCCAGATTTTAAACTTTTATTACTCCTCAAATATTCATCTGATCGTCATGAAATTTCGACTCATGCTAGTTTGGAGTATAGGATTTATGATGATTATACCTGTTGTACTGAGAATTGTCAGAAAATTCTGATTCTATTGACCGAATGACATATAGTAAAATTGACATACCAACAATGTATCTTAACATGTAAAATTTAATGATAAACTTTAGTAAACTGTAGTAAAATTGACATACCAACAATGTATCTTGACATGTAAAATCCATCCTGCATGAATATGATGCTCCTGCCTCTTCTGTCCGACTGCACCGCTGGCCAAAATTCCTCCTGTAGCATCTTGAAATACCGATCCTTGTTGACGGAGGTGTCGAAGGAGAACGGTCCGTAGATACCTGATTGGCTGATTGCCGTCCACACGGTGGTGCGTGGCGAGTGCATAGACTCTTGCTTGATCCAGTGAGGGTTCTGGTTGGCCCAATAACGACAATTGTGGCGATTTACACCACCATCCAGATGGAAGTGAGCTTCATCGGACCAGGTTAGTTCCACTAAATGGCTCGGGTTGGCTTGGATGCGCTGTAGCTCCTGTTCTGCGAACTCCATTCGGTTTGCCAGATCTTCTTCGTGTAATCGCTGCACCACCTGGACCTTGTACGGATGCCATCCATAGTCATGGAGGATGCGCTGGATAGTGCGGCGACTCACTTGAAGTGCATTAGATGCACGACGGGTAGATGTGTTTGGGTCCTCCTCGAAGTGCTGCACAACTCGTTCCACATTCTACTCCGTTCGTTCAGAAGCTGACTGGCCCCGCTTGACAGTCACCACACTACCACTGGTCAACAGGTTTGTGTGCCACCGCTTTATGGTACGGGCATCCGGTGCTCTCGCGTTCTTGCCATACTGTGAATGATAAAGTCTTTGTACCTCCACTGGACTCTTGAGCCATTCGTACCAAGCCGCGCATTTTGCTCGTTCTGAAACCGAATAATCATCCATTCTTCTATGTTCGATTCTTTTCAGATGGTGATTTAATAGTCGAATGGTATTTTATATGACATGGAAGTAACTGAATATATTCACTTCAAGAATTCTGCACAATTCGTTGTGCAGAATACGATTCATGTTAAGTTAATTAACTTGATCTAGATTTTCGATGTCAACAAAAATGAGTACATGTCATTCGGTCAATAGAATCAGAATTTTCTGACAATTCTCAGTACAACAGGTATAATCATCATAAATCCTATACTCCAAACTAGCATGAGTCGAAATTTCATGACGATCGGATGAATATTTGAGGAGTAATAAAAGTTTAAAATCTGGCGGTTTACGTGCGCCACCCTGTATATAATATTAATATTATGTCTATGTTTTTCTTTGGAAGCAAGCAACTCATCTCTATTTCCTATTTCTATATTTCCATATTCAGATATCCTTTTAGTGATTTTGTGCTATACTTTCCATAGCTTCATTCAGGGGCGTAGCAGACCCACTTAGATGAGGTAATCTGAGTCCACTGAATGTTCGGAGAGCAGAACATAAATTATTACTCACTGTTCTCTCCTAGGCGCATTGCTTAACATATTTCTCGACCAATCAGAAGCGCCCTGTTGTTATCTATACAACTCCTCTAAATGTTGACATCACAAATGAATTTGATTCTGTCGCAAGATAGAATACTCGAATCCCCACTTATGTCAATACGGTTTTGCAAGGTGGAATAGACCCCTATCAAGTTTAACATTATAATATGAATGGCCTGGCCGTAATGGTCTTCTTATTTGTCCATATTTGTAATTTATGGTGTATTCTCAGATTATTGGAATACTATTGGTGCTACGCCCCTGGCTTCATTTTAAATATTTACTATCTTAAGGACATTTGTAAATTTTAGTATAAGTAGATTTTTGTAACCCTGAGGATGGACGTTGTAACAGTCCGAAGTACCGGTTGCATGATTATAAAATGGTTATCAAAGTGTATTTTGCGTTTTTTAACAACTCACGAAAAGAAACTATATAGACAAATGGAACATCACTATCTAAAAGTTAATAATATATGTATATGTATATATATCAATCGGCGACTTGAGAAAAATGAATCAATTAGTACAAGAAATCATTGAATAAATTTCATGTCGACTGTAGTCGACTCTGGTAGATGAACATCATTTTGACACAATTCATGAAAATTAGGATTTTTCTCCTTATATGTGTGAAAATCACTTCCCATCAGTATCTGATCTTCTCTGTGATGTAGACTTATCTTTGCACGCTGAGCCGACTGAAATACCTCACTGCATCAAGTACCTATTGAACGCATCAAGTCAACCTAGGGAGGTTTGCGGTGAAATTCAAACCAGTGCTGCCACTCTGATATTTAGAAAATCCCACGCAGGTGAATTTTTTTCACGCAGGCGTATTAAACAGTTACATGTAGCGCTACATCTACTTTACAAGACAAGGTTTATAAGTTCAACTTTTCCTTTCAATTTTGTTTTGACTCATCACAACTACATGTAACCGTATGTGTAGGCTGTGTGGTGGTTATGTTCTGATAAATTTGATCTTAAATTACTATCTGTGAAACTGCTTCAATTCGACCGGACAAGGACGAAACGTTGTCACTGACATTTTTGCGAAAATGAGACTTTTGTATATTCGGAATGCGTATTGCCGAGCTGTCACGTACCTTAATTTCTGTGTTCAAACCCTTTGAATCATGAAGGTGAGGAGGGTAAAGGAACAAGAAGCCATAAAGACCATAAAGAACAATAAAATTTTTAATTCTATTTCGACTCTCCTGAAAATTCGTCACATGGTGCTTACAACGTTTCGTCTTGATACGGTCAAATTATGCTTCAACATGCGTTGAGAATGTGTTATGGAAGTACATGTACGGTAAGTCTAAAGAGTGCACAATTTATTTTTTTCTGTACTTATTCTCTTGCTTCCTTCAGACGATTAGCTCCGCATTTTGAATCTACATCAATCATACATTAGATATTGCAGCTGGGCAATCCAACGAAAAACAAATGCTTTCCATTCATCAATACATGTATTTTGAAAACAACAAATATCGGTAGAGAGTATCTATCAAAAGACTTAACAAACGCAAGAGTCGTAAAAACAAAATATAACAACAGAATATATCTATCAAAAGACCATAATAGCAAAAAAAACAAACTCAAAGAGCTAGGCAGCTCTAGTGTACAGTCTACTAAAATGCTCATAAATGAAATTATTCGATTAAAAATAAGCTCAAACGAATTATGCTCAGCTCTACTAGTTTCTATAAAAATGTCCAAACTTTCGAATACAAAATACAACAAGAGTACTACTGATTATACGTACGGACAATGCATGTACATGCTACTACTACACACTGTACAAAATATACTGTATAATTCAACTAAAAAAACTTTGAAGATAACAATATTTGAGAAAATGTAAAAAACCGGGTACTGTTAGTTTTTGTCAAACTGTTCAATTGTTTTCTTTATGATTCTTTCTTTTGATTTTGTCTGCTCCGCTATCAATTTCTTTTCGTCTTTTTCAATCTTCTTGCGTTTCATCTGAATACGCGACAGTTTCCTTTGATACTCAGCTATCATCAATAAAGCAGATGATTCTTCTTCTTGGAGTTCGCTTTTATTTGATGCTATTTGCTTTTGCTTGTTCAACAATGCCATCTGCTCTTTCGATCTTTCCATTTCTTCCTCCAATTTCCTCTTCCGCGCTGCTTGTTCCGATTTTTTCTTGTCGGCCTCTTTCTCTTGTTTCAGCCTCTTCTGGTATGATGCATGACCATTGAAGCCCATTTGGACCAGGTCTTCACTCAAAGGAAAATTGTAACAACAGTAGTTCGAAGCCCGCAGATAGCCACTGATAACCAAGCATGAGTTCACTGAGATTTCATTCAAACAGTTTCACTGTATCTGACAGACAACTAAAAGCTCGTTCTACCGCAGCATTTCCGTGAGGTATTGACAAAACGGAGGTGGACAATCGTGTGAGAATCGGATAGGCTTGTTGCGAAGTGTTGCAGTCACCGATGGCAGTCGATGGCTGAAACTATATCGTTCAGTTCTTCAACTGCGCGTGAAATCCATATTGACGCCACTACGTTATCAAGGATGTGACATCTTCACTGCTGTACTTCATTTCTTTGTCAATGGAAACAACTGCTGTTTCATCTTCGGTTTTCCGAAGAGCAGGATCCAGAAAACGAAGTTGCCTCACTCGCTTGTCGGCCAGCGGTAAATAGCCTTGAAGTTTACTGGACAAAGTACAATAAAACTTTCGGACACGGTTGAAAAATTCAGTGCGCACTGATTCACTAACAGAATCCAGTTTCTTTCCGGTGTCTTCACGATAAATATGGCAGAATCTGGAAGTTGTGAATCTCGATCAAATGAAATTTTCTTCAATCTTTTTGTGTTTTCATCAACAAATTCTTTCTTCAAAAAACATAAAAGAACATTTACAAACAGTTCGCCAACGTCAGAATACATTTTATGAACAAGAACAGAATTTCTTTGATAAACTTTTTCAAATTTTTTCAAAAGAGGAAGAACGGATTGCATGAACAACAGGTCCAAATGTATCAATATCAACGCAATGTCGCAACGATCGCAACACAACATACAATGTTCACTATCCATGCTACCCGCCACCACAATCAGCTATTGGACCAAAAAACAATACTGAAAGCAGAAAACTTAGTTTTAAATAATTGTAGGGGCTACTGTATGTATATTCTTATGGAAAATAGGAAACCATGGAAAATTCATGATACGATACAAAATTATATAATATTCCTTTACAGATCATATGTATAAGTATTATCCATATTTCCCTTCACGCACCTCTTCAAAATCCCACGCATTTCACGCAGAAATATTTTTTTTCACGCACTGCGTAAATTTACGCAGGAGTGGCAGCACTGATTCAAACCGACAAGAATTTCACAGGTTGCGCAGTTACCTAAACGAGGAGTCTGACAGGTTGGATTGCTCGCTAAGAATTCTAGAACACTTTCTTATCATCAGTGAAGTGGTTCGCGTGTCATTTATCAATTCTCATTGAAGAAACACTTCTGCAATGATTGAAATAACACTACTGCTAACCAGACAATAACAGCGATAATCTGAATTATGCGTCAAGATACTCAACAAACTCTTGTCATTTTGAGAGTGATTCTGTGTGATGTATTAGACTTGACAATGCATGCAGCTTTCAATAACGCATCATATTCATCGAATGACACATTTTGTTATACTCCGTTTCGCTAATTTCAAAATCATCATCAAAACTTGCTATTTCTGAGAGGAAAGGCTTTCGTAAAACCCAGAAGTTATCTTACCAAGATTCATTTCATACCACAGCATTACAACGGCTCTCAACGTGCTCCCTTGAAAAGAAAATATACCTTAGAGAAAGACAACTTCCGACGAAATCTAAAATCACCAGCCTTTTGTTCGACTGACTAAAATGGCAAATTTAGCGCTGATGACCCTATGTGAAATTGCCAACGTTCCCGCTATGAGCATTGTATTAATATGTGACATATGATGAAATTTCCGAATAAGTGAAGGTTGTTCACTACCTCTTGCTGTCCAATCAAACACACTTCGCAGGCATCCCGGTTTTGAAAGATGATAACGCGTAATTGATAAAAAAAATTACGAAAATAAATGAAAATAAATCTGGGAAATAAAGGTGTCGCCCCCATTGCATCGGCAGTGGGTGCAATATCATTCGATGTCTGTTACCACGCTTCAAATTTTTCAGCTATAAGAGACCCTGAATCCCTAAACACAACAAAAAATATGCATCACTCACTGTTTCTCTTCCTTCGCCTTACTTCATCCTAGTAATTCAAATTTTTTTAGAAACTGACTGAATTCTTAAACGAAGCGTTTATTTTTCAGATAAAGCGACTCCAAAACACTCAATGCAAACAAAAGATCAGTTTAGTGTTCATTTGTTGTGGATGTCTAATTTCCTATTTTACCTATTCACAAGCCAATTGCAGCCTCAGCCGATCTATGTACGGCATCTGTGTAAAAGTAGGCCTATCTATTAGATTCTGGAATAACCTGGTACCAAAGTTAATTGTGAAGCTCTGCATACTTGTTACAATGGATAGACAGGATACAGGACGAAATCAAACAAATAAATTCGAAAGTGGTAGTGGCTATTGTTGCCATAAAGTGGCAACAATAAGACGCCCATAGACTAGTGTTAAAACCTAAAAAAAATCAAAGAATGCACTTTCACCACGACTCTGATTGTTGTGTAGTTGATTTTTACACATAATTCACGCAATGAATATACAAATAATTAACATGAAATCTTCACTCTGGACGAGTTTCTTCACAGGTACAATTGGATTTTTTGTATAATCGAACAAGCACTGATGATGATATTCGAATGATCCCACGCATTATAATTAAGAAGAATCAAATACATCTTTATTAGAAGTGATTTCCTTTTGAATGGTGTCCGATCCACTATCTAATGGTTCCACTATCTAAGTGAATTCCGTGTAGTTATCTATTTAGATATGAAAAGCAAGAATTATGTATTGAGAATCAACATCTCAAGAATCTGAGTTCTCTTGACAGCGCGTACTTTGAAATATTATAAGAGCCTGCGGTCGTCTCATTGTTACCACTGAGTGCTAAAAATAGCCATCACCTTCAAAAAATTACTACCAGAATATGCAAGTGAAATACTAAATCGCCTATCACGTCGGAATTTCCGTGATTCCCAAAAATTTGTGGAGCGATTAAGACAAGTCATATGTCTGCATTATTCAAAATTTAGAGTGCAACTAATTTATAATTCAAGCACTCAAACCAATCCAAGGTCATCAGCATGCATAGAACGTTAGTAATTTCGGCTTCCATAGAAATTAGGTATTTCCATCGAAATCCATCTCTTCGCTTTGTTATAGTTAATGTGATGAGAATGGGCAGCAGCTGTTTGTGGATGTTGACCTCAGTTGCTCAGTCGGACACCACCGTGACATAGTCAATAAAGGTGATTGTCGCTGGAACTTGAGGAATTAAATTTGTGAAACCGGTCATTGTTGCAGATTCTTGCCATATGACGACCTGTTGATATGGAGTCAGCAATAGAGGAAGTGCATTAACATTGAGTTTTTTGAAAATTAAACTACCGAAGCACCAGTAAATTACCATTGTCAACAGCTTGAAGCTGCCATCGTTTGAGCGATGCCGGTGTCACAACGCATGTCCACGATGCGCGTAGATGTCTCCGGGTTAGTTCCCATTATTCTGTCGGATTGGTACAGTTATTCCCCACTATTTAAGATCCCATTGATCTCTGTCCCTGGATGAAGAATATCCCAAGTTCTGCAATGCATGTCAATAGTACGTCTTAATGACAATGATAGTTCTTTGCAGCAAAAAATGAAAGTGATTACTCTGAACCTGAAACTGATGGCAATCTTTCAGCGTTATCTTTTGTTTAACCATTGCGCTGATATTGAGGCATATTTTTTTGGCTCTGATCTTGAATTTTAAAGAAGCGAAAGTGTGTATCAGCTGATTCATCCATTACTCAGCTGTCTTAGCTCCGCGTGTCGACTCTATGCCTCTATGTTTAGACGAAAAATTTAAAGGAACTGTGCCTTCCATGAGATACTTAGCATCTAATAGCTAATCTTGGAAGCCACTGATCAGCATTTAGGGATATTCGTGAACGTAGACCAGTTGTTTATTCTGTTTTCTAAGTGAGCAAATGGTTAAAGCGGTGTAGTTGAAGGACATGAAGTTATTGTATTTTTGAGTCATTGGTCTTTATAATTGTTATTTCTAATGAGGCAGTTGAAAACAGTCATTCTGCCCCATGATTTGCTGGTTTCAGCTAGTAAAAATAATAAATGTCTTGATGTGCATGCTTCATCATTAAGTTTCATAGAGGCTGCAAAAATTTCATACCAATTTTCTAGGAAAATTGTGCATTTTTTTTTTTAATTTTTATTTATACGTCCATTATCCATTCTTCGTAGAGGAGTACGATATTTCCTAGTGACTTTTCTCCACAATTCAGCATCACTCTTTCAGGCCAAACCTCTTTGCAATCAGCACGCAGCGCTTCCCGCCACTTCTTGAGGTGGCCTCTCGGCGTTGGCCACAGTAGGTCCGTAGCATACGTCTTCTTGTCATAGTTATCCTCTGGCTTTAGTAGACCATGCCCGAACCATTTAAGACAGTTCCTTATTGCGACGGTCTTGATGTCTTCTACTCCACGCTGTAGAAGTATGAAGAAGGGAACCTGTCCTTCAAAGACATCAGTAGTGGCAGTGGGCGGAGAACCATATCCAAGAAATTTTCAAAACTAAACTATTCTCCCAGATTGCGTTTTAAGATGTTCCGGTAAATTAGGGCTACATCTTTTCGTTGATGAAATTGTTATATTGCTGAAGTACCAAAAAGATGTGGTCCTAAATTACTGGAACATCTTAAAACGCAATCTGAAGATAAATGCATGAAGTCTGAAGTTGAATGGTTATTCTAATACTGACATTAGAAAAGCAGATATAAAATCTAGTAAAAATAAAAGTTGTAAGTTCAATTCAATAGTAAAAGTAGATGCACACTTAAATTGCCCTTCATTAGTGATAGCTTGACTCGCAAAATTAAGCATTTCATTCGAAAGTACAAACTAGATGCACGATTTGTTAGTTTCGGTAACAAAAAGTAGAAACGCGTTCTGAAAAAGATACTCGGTAACTAAACATGAAAATTGCGTTGTTTGCCATAAACTTCCAGAAAAATAACTGTGATATCAGCTGTGTCGAATATCAATTTACCTGCAAGATATGTAATTCCAAAGACAGGAAAAACAACGTTCTTTTTATAACATATAATGAACATAAAAACAACATCAAGAACAAAAATAATATCAGCGCGTTGTCAGAACACAATAAGATTTGCGGTATGAATAATGCAATATATGATTTGCCCGTTGATTTGCTGAGGTGTTTGCGTGATCCTGTAGAAACAAGTTCGGTGGAATCCCGTCTCATTGATTTTCATAAACCTTCATTTAACAGACGTCACGAGACAACTGGAGGTTCAACAATTCACATACCGTGGCATCTCATTTTATAGTTAACTGCCTTGAGAAAGGGTCAGTACCCGAAACGTTAGCAACTCCTGTATCTATACTTTATTTTATTGTGGCATAAATACTTTGGGAGAGAATACTTTATTGATGAAAATTTCTTGTCCTTCAAAGATGCGCCCATCATGAAGCGGATCATTCCGCGTTCTGCTGTCACAATTTTTCGCTGATCTTCGACATATATGGGCCAAGATTCACAGTTGTATATCATGCATCTTCTCACACACGTGTCATACACTTGTGCAATTTATTTTTATTATGTACCGAATACATTTCACTGCTGACTCCCGGTTATGTGAAAGCACAAGCAGACTAGTTTTCATTCAAATGGTGCGTTTTGTTATATCGTGCGACATGCGTGACATTAAAAGTTAAAACCTGGCGTTATGCTGATGATTAGTCAGTGGGTAAGGTGGCCCACAATGCTCCAGTTCAACACGTGGTGAGAAGTTTCAGGGCGGCCGCAGGAAAATAGGTGGAATGCCTGTAAGCCCCGAGCTAAGACGTCATGATGTCAGCAGGGCCACGTCGCTTGTATAGATGTCTTGCGCTTAGCGTAGAGGGAAGGTCTGCAGTGTACAGATTATACAGTAGGGGTGCCAGCACGGTACTGAGCCTTTGGCAACCCCGTTCTCTGAGTGGTGCAGTTTGCTGCCTTGACCGTGGTCAGTGTAGAGAACGCAGGAATGGTTGGCTAGTAATTCCATGAAGTTCGTTAGATTTTCCGAGATGATGTGCCTCTGAAGTTTCAGTCGCAAGACGTTAGTCCGGCAGCCAGAACGAGTTTCTGCAGGGATCGAGGCCGAAAGTGAGACTTTCACAGAATGATGTACACCCTATGCCTACTTCGAATCGGCACGTCTGCCGAGTTCTAGTGAGTTCCTCTTCTTGCCAGACAAGATCAAATAAAAACACATGTGAATCCAATGGGACGCAGATTGCAGATTTTGGATAAAATGAAATTTCCTTTGATTTCACTGATTAAACGAAAAGTACTAAGGCATGAGTCATAATTTTTGACATGGAATGTCTTCAGGTCATTTCCTTTCATGTCCATGCATCCCTGTCTATAAAGTTAAACACATTTAGATTTGGCGAGCCTCTTAATGTCGGCAAACATAAACATTTTGAGCAACTTTATCCACATTCTCTCATACATCGCCGATCAGAAGCTTCATAATATGACATGCACATCATAGGAAATGACCTGAAGACATTCCATGTCAAAAATTATGACTCTGGGCTTAGTACTTTTCGTTTAATCAGTGAAAGCAAAGGAAATTTCATTTTATCCAAAAACTGCAATCTGCGTCCCATTGGATTCACATGTGTTTTTCTTTGATCTTGTCTGACAAGAAGAGGAACTCACTAGAACTCGGCAGACGCGCCCATCCGAAGTAGGCATAGGGTGTGCATCATTCTGTGAAAGTCTCACTTTCGGCCTCGTTCCCTGCAGAAACTCGTTCTGGCTGCCGGACTGCGTGTTTCCATACAGTATCGCAGCAGGCGGCAGTCAAATCCAGGAAAATTGCGTCAAAGATTTTCTTCTGGTCGAATCCTTCTTCTATTTTCTCAGCTAGTATAGTCGCTTGGACGATGGTCACATGTGCTTGTCTGAATCCGGATTGTTCTGAAGGCAGCGATGGGTCTATGATAGCGTAGATTCTGTTGAGCAGCACCGTACTCATTCGAGTAGCTTGTAGCTGGTATAGGGTATAGATGGACCGCTGACTAGAAGCCTCCGCGGCTTCAGGAGGCTGACCACTGTCGCAGACCTGCCAACTGTCCCGGATTTTCCGGGACAGTCCCGGATTTTGGGGCTGTCCCGGATGTCCCGGAAAAGTTAAAATTCTGTCCCGGATTTTGAATTTATGAACCTAAGATGAATTCTAGATCGTTTAAGAACGCATATTTTAAAAATTTGCATGCATGATGATGAAGTTTGTGGATTTCTTAGTGGCATTGTCTTTTCACGCTGATGTCTTTTATTAATCATTATGTAGCCCGGTTATGCTGATTCAGAACGAATTTTCAGTATGGTCAGAAAAGTTAGGACTGAATCCCGAGCTTCAATGTCCGTACCTACCCTCGAAGCGCTTCTGATAAGTAAGACGGGAGTCGGTGTACAATTAACTGATTCTGTTTTGACGAAGTGCAAAAAGGCAACAGTGGACTTTTTGAGGAAGTGATCACCGGAGACTTTTAGACTCTTAGACTCTCTTAGCCTCTTAGACTTTTCGTCCTCAGATTAAATATAATATTTTGTTAAATATGTATATGCTTTGATTTGTCCAGATAAATGTATCTCAATAGTTTTGTTATCTTTTATTAAAGTAATTTACCACTTATGTTCACCACTTCCATTCTGATTAGAACAAACAAATCGCATTTTGTTTAATTGTTTTGCGTTGTTGCGTGTACAGCAATAAAATCTTTTCAGCTTATTTAGTTGCTTTCGTTGTGAAATTTGCAGGACATGAGCAAGCCAAGTACTTTGAGGAATTTCTCACAGAATTCGAGACATAGCAATACTGGCAGATAATGTCACTAAAGTCTCGTGTCAGAAAGGCTTTACATTTGTACAGATTTTTGAATTCATTGCACGGCATCCTAGATAAAAGCATCCGTAGCCTTGATCTTAGAGTTTGGTTTCTCGAACCTATGGGTAGGAATCTGAATTTAACCAACGACAGAGATTTAAATATTAGGATTTCAAGAGTTGCTCTATATCGAAATGTTTATTCATTCGATCATTTGCCATCATAATCGACAAAATTCGCTAAGTCTTGTAGACCTTTAGTTTAACATTTTTTATGGTCCACAGTTGCCGTGCTGTTATGAAATAGACGTATTTATCATTTATAAGTGATATTTTTCTACTTTTGATTCCAAATCATAAATGGAGTTGAAAAGCTGATGAAATGAGATTGCTACTCGACCATTTTGGTAATACCGTAAATACCCGCATATAGGACGCACTTTTTTCTTCAGAAGTTGACCTAAAAGCCCAGGTGCGTCTTATCCATGGACACATTTATTATAAAAATAATGCATTGATCAAAAATCAAAAATTTCCTATAAACATTTCATACTTGCAATATTTGTCAATATTTATCAATATATCAATATTTTTGACTGACAGGATGAGTGAGTCATGAATCAGCACACACTGCGATCGTAGCAATTGAACGGAGATGACTTAACTTAATGAAACCGTTTCTATAAAAAATAATGGAAATTGAGGATTAAAATTAGGATGCGTCCTATACGCAGGCGCACAGTCGTTCCTTCGCTTTTGGGGTCAAGTATCCACTGCGTCCTATACATGGTATCGTCCTATACGCGGGCAGATACGGTAATAAAATTTGTCCCGGATTTTCATGTTTCAAGGTTGGCAGGTCTGCTGTCGCTCGGTGCCACATCCTTGGAATCCAACCATTCTAGCCATTCCAGCCATTCTAGACCCAACGGACCAAGGTGGACTAGGAACTCGTTGTGCACTCCGTAGGGGCCTGGTGTCTTGCCAAGTTTCAGGGAGCTCAAAGTTGTAGTTACCGCTTCGGTACCGAACTCCTCGTTCAAGTGCGCTTCATTGAGGTAGGGCGTTCGGATGGGAAGTGCAGTCTCATTGCGTGCTTCACCACTGAAGCTTTTATATGGATTTGTATATTTACCGTAATGAGCAAGTCGCCGAGCCAGGACGGTCGGGTGTAATGGATAGGATGTTGTGTTCTTCACATTTCTGCCTGTCAGGAGGTTCAGTGTTTGCCACACCTTCCTCGAGGAGTAGGTGAAGTCAATGTTTGCATCCGTCTCCTCCGAGCGCTCTTGACGTTTTTCATCTAGGCGGTCAAATGGTGCGTTGTGATAGGAAATCGTAGAATCACTTAATTCAAGCTTCTTTTAATAACAGCTCAATTAAATAATCAATGAAAACTTGGGCATTATACGACATAGTCTGTAGGAGCAGTTCATTTCTTTGTGAAAGAGCGATAATGCCTTTGATCGATCTTCTCAGCCAACGATTTGTCTTTGCGGATCAATGGTGACTTTCTATCTCTAACGTAGAGAACTTCAATGTTGGTGGTACTGTAGCTTTACAATGATCTTGCTCAAGGAATCAGATGCATTGAAGTTGCCGCAGTGATCGGTTTTGCATGTTTGGATAGTGCATTGCAGGAGCAGCATTCTGCAAGCGTAAATTGCGTGTTCCTCAAAGCTGGTCATGAATTGCTTGTCTGATGCGCACTTTGCGACTAAGTTTACAAGTTAAATCCTCCGGAGGTGGTTTAGATCTCTATTTTATTGTTGGTTATCGAAAGTGTGCAACTGCAGGAATCAGTTCAATCAAAGTCACCCAAAGCGTAGTAGCGATGCAAAAGTTCCTGATAACGGCATCGGTGATCTTCCCAATGAGAATGACAGGGGTAGGCCGATGTGACCAGCTAACTGCAAGATAATTTACAGAAGTAATGTCTTAATTACGGAAAGATGAACTTTGGAGTCACAGAGAAACATTTGCTTCGTTTGATTGAAACAACGAAGAAGTCTTATTCGGAGTCACTATTCTAATGCTCCCTTATTCTTCTATGATAATTGGCATAGAGATATGTAATATTGCAATATACATACATGCCGTTAGGCCTGAGGAGGTGCTTAATCAACATCTATATTCACCTAAGCAAGTATAAGACTTGTCTGGTGGTGGTAATTTTGTAAGTTGTGGAACCAAATTTTGAAGCCAATCATTCACACACAATGTACGAGCATCAGGATAAAAACCGGAAATATTTTCTTTAAAAGTCAAATATTACGTTGGAATGTCTTGTTATAATAATGCAGCTTAACAAGTATATGCACAAATAAAGGAGCCAAGAACATCTTTATTTAGTGAACTCTGGATAATGGTACCAGTAAAAATTGTAAATACCAGTAATTGTAAACTTAAACGTGCAACGCTTCAGTTAAGAGGAAAGAAATATTGCATAGGGGGGCAATTCCACGGTAAAAACGACACGGAGGTCAAATTTTAAAACGCATTATTTTCTCCCAGTGACTTGTGTTTTCTTGAAAGGATATCCGAAGCCATTAGGAATCACAAAATTTATTGCTTAGACACACTTCTTCTACTAATAAATTCAATTTTGGAATATCTTGCTATTTTTAAGATGTTAAAAATACAATCCCTTTGAATTTTTGAAACAATGTAGGCAGTGCTAGAAATGGAATTCCAAGTAGTCTATACTGCGTTATATTATTATTGATACTCCTTTGTCGAAGCTCAAACAATATTTTTTGTCAAGGACATAATTTCTTCCGATTTTTTGACACGAGTTTGAATCTTAGTATAAATGTTCGTGACCAGATATCTGCTATTTTTCTATCTTCTACTGGATCAATCTTATCTAGCACAAATTTATGCATTTGTAAATGATGCCCTAGGCTACCGTGATCTTCGACTGAAATTTGATTATGAGGGGTTAATATTTACGACCGTCGGAAGAAAAGAGATGAGTGTTCGTTCGTGACTGTGCATTATGTTCGTTCGTGACTTGGGTATTATTTTCGTTCGCGACATGACCACAACTTCACAATTATCCCATCCCGCAAACTTGAACTAGGAATAAGCTATGAAAACACCTTTCAGGTAACAAAGAGGACAATATATCAATTCAGGAGAGCTTAAAAAATATTGAATAGGCCTATATGCAACAGGAAAATGTAAAATGCTTCATGGTCACTTCGGAGGAGATGAAAAAATATACCGATCACGACTGTCTATTGTGTAATCTACTTCCACTGGTCGGATGTCAGATTTCTGTACCCATGCAACATCACTTGTATCAGAAATCATGTAGATTGATTGCGAGCATTCCTTGAGAAACTGCACCTCATAATCATTATCAGATTGAGATTGGATGATTCCAATGAAGTTCTTGGTGGTGCCACGACTTGTGCTGACACTAGCGATGACCATATCACCGACACGAACCTCGTTGATAATGGATGGAGGATCACAATCTGCGTAGACGATTGAGAATGGCCGTCGAACTAGTTGCTGATTGTCTTTGGCTATCCACTGATGATCCGTCTGAACACCGGTCATCTTTGGCGCGTTCTCAATAATATTCCGTAACTGGTGATAAGTACAATCAATGTCACCGGACGACACGACCGTGCCTACAATTTTAATGTTGCACTCGTTGAGACAGGTAACGAACTGTTGAGCACTCTGCACCTGGTAACGTCTCGAGCGAACACAGTCCCAAACCATCCGTTTTGCAGAACCTCCGACTCCATCAACACACCCTTTACCATGAGCCGTCGCAAAGAAGTTCCAGCTGATCTGCAGAACATACTTCCTCGCAAAATGATTCAGCAGCATGGTAGTGTACCGGTTCTTGAATTGGGATGCAGGTCCGTCACTCCAGAAGATCAGTTCTTGCACTTCCGATGTGACAATTGATTCAATGATTGTCTGCAGATAATGAGACACTGATCGTTTTGAGTGATCCAGATCGTCACTGACCATCACACGGCAGCTAGGGCAGTCGTTGAACTTGAATACGCAGACAACAAACAAAGGCAACTGTTTCTGCTTCCAGTGGGCGCTCTGAACCTCATCCTGGAAGGGACATGTTGCATTTTCACTGAAGTCAAAGTGAACCAGTATGCGTTCTGAGGATGCCAGCTCTTTGTCCTTGCGGTACATGGCTTGTTGATTTCTTTTCAGTAGTTGATGCAGCTGGAACTGTGGCAGCAAAACTTGGAATGCCTCACTCACTTCCATTGCTGACATAATCGTGTCGTGGCAAGCAATAGTCTCGCCAGAGAAGTCTTTCTGCCATCTCGTCGCATGTGTTCTTCAGGCAATCTGGCTTAGCATCAGGACACAGTGCATTGTCAACAATCAAATTAGAATGATAACACGGTAATGTCGTCAATTCCGCAGATGAGGCTGTATTTAGCAAGCACATAAAGTTTTCATGAAGCACACAGCAGCAAACGTTCATGAATGACTTTTATGCCAAAAAAAACGACGAATGCCAATAGATATTCGATGCCCGACACGAAGCAAATGTTCCGAAATGATTTATTGTCTTTATCTTTATACAAAGGAATGCATGGAGCGCGTTTGTGACTGATTTCTTTTTCGAATATGTTTTCTGATGAAGTTGGACAAAAATTTTCGTTCGTGATTATTCGTTCGTGACCGCACTACTCGAAACTTAAGAACTGCTAGTAATCAAACGTTTCTAGATTTCTTTTCAGCATTTAAGTTGATCAAATAGCATACTAGTCTATTCAATCAGAGCAAATTTCGTGATGAAGAATCCAGAGCTTTGGAGGTTATTAACGTTTACATTTTTTTCGAAAAAGTCGTGTCGTTCTGTGTTCGTTCGTGACCACTCAAACTATTGTATTTTAAACCATCAAATACACATTTTTTTCATCGGTTTGGATAGTGTTTCATAAACAGTGAATATTGCAGCTAATTCAAATAAAGTATGATTATCACCGGTTCAATAGGTTAGGAATGACAATCAGAAATGTAACAATAAATCCTGCAAAGTTCGTTCGCGACTGCGTGGAATTGCCCAGGGATTTCATGCAAGTTTTAATGATATAATGCATAAATAATTTCTATTGCTATCCATGACTCCATAGTGACTGTCGTCCATGTTCCTAGTGAAAGATATCCGATGTTTACCATTTTTCCCGTTTGCTTCTTTTACATTCAAATATAATTGCAGTGAGGTAAGAATTATCCGAACTTCGTGTCGCGGATGAGTTTTGATCTTGCACCGTCTGCATACCTTGTTGAAAGTGAAGGGAAATAGTCTTTAAATGAGCATTGGCCTTCTCTCAAACCAACCAGCAAATTTCAAGTGGACACATGTAGGCCTACACGAAGGAATACTTTTGCAGGGGGCGCCCGCGGGTCTGGAAAGTCTGGAAGATAGGTTGGTCTGGAAAAGTATTATTTTTTAAGAAAATGTCTAGGAAGTCTGGGAAAATATTGGATAAATAAGTCTAGAAGTATTAAAGCTTCACTCACATTATTCCAATCGCATTCTGAGAATTCATTGCTGGAAACTACGCATATGCAGTGTATTGCTTTCTTAGCGCTTCTATTTTCTTTGTCAAATGATTTTTGCTAGTACTTAGAGATAGGTGAGTGACCACTTGATAAAATACTAGTACTAGGAAAGCAATGTAGTGCAGTTTATCTCAATGAAAACGCAATGCGATTGTAACTATATGAGCGAAACTTTAGGTGCGTGCGCGCCCTAAGCGGCCAAGTCGCGGTGGGCTAGTCTTGGCGGCCAGCAAAAGTGCTTAGTCATCATTGCGGAGATGGGAAATCGTCCTCTTGCGCGTGCACTTTCCCGCCGCAACCACTTGGTCGCGGCGGCCATCAAGAATTGCAGCGACGCAAGGGCGACCGAGATGTCGCGGCGACCAGTAAAATGCATTGCAACATATATGACAGAGCAAGCACTTGGCGACCCTTCCCACGACAAGTAGATAATAAACTGCTGCAACCTCTTCCTCATTCATTTTTTTCCTCAACAAATGGCGTCGATTGGTCGCTGTCGCAGACGCTGTCATGTCCTTAATACAGCAGACGCCCTAATACATTGAGAAAATTGAAAGAGCCATAGCTGCAAAGTCTCGATGTGGATAAAATCGTAATTGGGAAAACATTTTAGTAAACAGAGTTGTATATGTAATAAAGACGGCATAATGAGGGAGAAAACGCAACTCGATTAAGGAAACCATCTGGTCAATGACGTGAGACGTATAGAAGTGATATGAATCTTGATGATAAAGAGAAGAAGTTAGATGAGCGACCTTCGCGTCTTTTCCATTTTCATTATTTTCAATGTTTAATTTTCCCTCATGAAGAGGGTAGTGTGTGAACTGCTAGGTATGATTTTGAATTGTATGATTTCAAGCTGTCCTTATTTACTTTCCATATTACCAAGACGACCTTGATTGTACCTTAGTTTCGTTTTTAGACGGCTTTAAGAAGGGTCAATTAGTAAGTATTTACTCAGTTGCTTTATTAGCTGTTTGGCTGTAGGCTTTGTTAGGGTATGCAGCTGGTTATTAATGAAATTGACTTACCAAAGTAGTCCGTTTCCTATGCGCTAAAAGTTGTGATATTCCAACACAAGTGATTTTCATAATTTAGTGATGCAAAGTTACAGATAAACAATTGAGCAAGGATAGTCGATTATAGCTGCAAGTAGCAGACTACATGCATTTTTTAAAAACAGTGCTTAAGAGTGATGTGCATTATAGAAATGTTCGCATATGCATGCCGTTTGTTTAGTGCTGCAGGTGCAAAAAGGGTAATTTTGTATTTGAATAGAATCAACTTGAAAAGAAAATTTTATTTTACTGATTAAAGAAGAAATGTGAAAATATGCGATCATATTTAAAACGTTTAAATGCCAGCTGCTTGCTATGTGGTAGCCACTGAGTTTCATTCATCATAATTGTAAAAACTTTTATGACAAGTTTAAACTAAGAAAGCTATTTTTGTCGCATTTTGAAGTAAAATATTCATGTTTTATTATTGCATCTGCTGGCGAAGAGTAAAATTCATTTATTAAGGTGCAAATTATCATTCCATCGACAAATGCGTGTATATTCGAGGCTTGAATGCAAAAGATCGTTCAGAATCCAAGTCCACCGGTGCATTCGAATGCGGCCATTTAAGGTTGGTTTATACTTGCCTCTGCAGAGTTCGCATGTATGTAGAGTTCTTTTTGCAGCCTCTGCAGTTATTGTTCACATACCTCTGCAGAGCTCTGCAGATGTCTAGACATGATTATTGATTGACCTCTGTAGAGCACGCCGTTTATAATGTACTTCCTACGTATGTATGTAGAATCAGAATTCGCGATGGATAGCTGCAGTGACGACGAAATGGAATAATTGTTGATTCTAAAACTCCGGAAAAGAAAACGCACCCGGTGCCTCTACATGAGAGATTTTTTGCGACAAAGACAGGAACGTAGACAATATAGAATTCTAATTCCTGATCTCATCAGTGACCATGACATGTTCTTCAATTATTTCCGGATGTCAAAATCTCGCTTTCGTGATTTATTGACCAGAATACGACCGCTCATACAACATGAGAGAACTCACATACAGCCCTTTGGTTGTGCTGAAAGACTTTGTTTGACTTGACGAATCTTGAGTAGTGGAGATTCCCAAGCAAGCATGGCTATCAATTACCGGATAAGTAAAGCTTCTGTCTCGCAAATATTTAAAGAGACTTGTGAAGCTTTATGGATAGCACTACGCGAAGAATTTCTGGTCCCTCCAATAGCTGAGAGATTCAAGCAGATGGCTGATGACTTTTGGAGAAAATGGAATTTCCCAAATTGTGTGGGTGCAATTGACGGCAAGCATGTGGCCATCGTTGCTCCACCCAACTCCAGCTCGCTCTTTTACAACTACAAAAAGCATTTTCCATCATTTTTAATGGCAGCTGCTGATGTTCACATTTGTGGATATTGGCACATTTGGACATTGCTGTGACAGTACCGTCATCTGTGCGATCGACACCTCCACCTCTGCAGAGTATCATACTAAAGTTCGACATGGTTCAACTTCCTAAATATGTCTGCAGAGACAGCTCGGATAGTTGCATTTTTTATCTGCAGAGCACCTCTACTATGTTGTATGTGACCTACTTTCCTACAGAGTACCGAGATTGCTTCTTAACTCTACAGACGTCTGCAGTGGGAAGTATAAACCCTCCTTTATTTAACTCACTCAATTCATGGCTCATTCAACTATTTTGTTTGTTCAATCAGTTCGCCTGCTCATTTAAAAGGATTTCCGCTCTGGCGTCCAGTTCGACTGAAACACTGAAGTCTCACACTTCCTTTTCGTTCACTTTCAAAGGCAGCAACGTTCTGGGACGTGGCGCTCATTGACCATATCGAGAATCAAAGAAGCTGTATTCTTCAAGATGTGTGTCATTCGTTCTTAGAAGCCTACTTTGTCATTCTGTCAATTCTGAAAGCTGATGTGCCTGATTTGTCTTTGTCTCGCAAATCGACTTTTACATTCATAAAACTGCTACTTCAGGAAGCCATCCAATTCCAAATCCCGGATTCCTGGAAAGATGGCAACCCTACCATCAAATGAATTCATCAAGTAGTTGATAAGCCTATTTCCCAGAAGTACATAACTCGTAAATGTTTCAAGGCTTAATAATTACTTGGAATTTTACCACATCCTTAAATTTGGTAGCCTGCAGAAATCGAGAGAAATTTTAAGAAATATTCCTTAAAGCGCACAAAATTCCTATGCGGCGCTACGGCGGCTAAAATGACCTTTAAATATCCTTGTCTGGCTGATCTTTAATCTACTCATTTACATTGTATTGTATGTTCACAAAAAGAAATAACAGTGCGAATTTCTCTGAGCGAAGTTGCTCTGAACGGCTGTCTGTGTCTGAACAGCGAAAAGCGATTTGAGAATTTCATTTCCCCCATAGTAAATGTATGACTGAGAAGCATCAGTTTTGTTCGTTTGCAGTTTCATGAACTGAAAGATATTAGTTCATTTCAGTGGCAGTTACTAGGAAATCCTGTTTTGTAAAGCTCCTCCGCTTACTATTGAACGACTAAGAACCTCGTTCATTTACAACACAAAGTTCTACGCACTAGTTAGAACTACTAACCAAACAGACTGTTGGTCCTTTAAATCATTTTGCTTGATTTGCGATTGAGTTCGAATCATTAGTTGATGTCTTCAAGAACACGTTTGGTTATTTTCCGCCGGTTTCGTATGTCATCGTAGCTATCGCGTGTAGGTCAGCTTCGCACCAAACTTTGATGCTTTCTGTCCACCACTTCATGGATCGGCTCTACAACTGTTGCCATTCGCGATACCAAGCAGCACGATCTTCACTGGGCAAATATCTTTCATACGGTAGATGTTGATAAGACTAATTTTGTACTTATTTATCATCTACACAAGCCGTAACTTTGGTTCTACTCTTCTCAGGACTTCATATATGGTGGTGCGGTGAAACAATCGAACACCCAAAATCCCTTGGAGCACTGCAACTCAAAGGTATTGAGACGCCACTTACCCGTCTTTCTCAGCGTCCACGTTTCCGAAGTAAGCATCAGCACGCTAGAAACACACGTTTGCAACACAGTGCATTATAGTTCTTCTGCTAATCACGTGACTTTTTAGAAGTATTAGAAGGATATCAAAGCATGCATCGTAGCTACTTATGTTTAAATGAGCTCAGACCCTGTTGCCCGTCTTAAGTGATAATTGAACCGCGCAGAAATATCGCTCCACAACCACCCCAGTTGTGAGAATGCACTAGAAGTTTTTTTCTAAAATGTCCAATTGATCGATTCCAACCCCAAAGTTACGGTATCATGGCGATACGTGTGTCTGCTCGATGTGACACAAATCAACATAGAGGAAGCTATTGCTGAAATTTCATCAATTCGTGCTCTGAACCACCCCGCTTGTGCAGCGTACACTATCAACTTATTTCTAAAATGTCAAATCTATATCTAAACCCCAAATTCACGGTGTCATCGCGATGCGCCTACTTCGTGTACTGTACACGTCACAAGCCCAGCTTCATCAGCAAATTTATCCCAGTTTTCAGTAAGTTTGATGATTCTCTTTCTTTAATCCCCTTACTCGATTTTTCTTTAGAAAGGGAATTTGCTGTTTTGTGAGAATGAATTTTGCGAATTCGTGGGAAATCCGTGAAATTGGTGAAGAAATAATAATGTAGATCAATTTATGTTAGAGTTTGAAATAGGGATGTCCAAAGATCGAGAAAACATGGTCCAAGCCAACCGATTATATTTTATCTTAAGCTGAAGCCGTGGTTATACCGGTTTTAGCCAGCTCAGGCAGCATGATACTGGCTTTAATCTCAGGAATCAAAATAGTGTATTTCCATTGTAAGCAGGGTACTTGTATCGTAGCCATGGTAGGGCAGTTGCATCTTCGGGCACGCGCTTTCGGGTCCTGTGCGGGATGCAGAGTCGTAGTAGGACAATCTGACCTGATTTGCAAGAGGAGTCGTATGTACTGAAGTCGTTCATCCAGTGAGACTCGATTACAAAGAGTCGACGGATTTTTTAATATACAAGTGGCTCTCATATGTCACGCTCCATTAGCTACGAACATGAGCGGGCACATCACTAGCAGAGCCAGTGAGTGGGTTGATGCTTTTAGAATCTGTTTAAGTACTGTGTACGAGTGTGTGGTCTGCATACTGCTCACAAGCAGGTGCATTGAGACAACAATGGTAACACATGAGCTTAGTAGAGTTACGTGAATTTTCCAATGCTGACAAAAGTTTTTAAAATACTTGTCTTCTAGATCTAATCGGAGAAAACGATTTCAAGCCGAGCCAATATTTTTCTGTCTGTAGCCTTGTCTAGCCGTGTGACTCTCCTTTTTTAATATTGTTTTGATCATATAAGGAGCTAGAGATCAATCGTGCGGATGCTTTTGCATTATGTACCTGGTAGTTGATTATGGCACATCAATTCGAAATTGGATGGCTATTAGATAGATAATGAAAACTTGCTTATTGCGACCATATATCTGAAATGATGGCCTTTTCACATACGATATTCGTTTATATTTCTGTCTTGTCCTTCAATTTGCTCGTGCTTGAATTAAAAGTAGGTCATTGGACAAACTGCTTCCTATAGTGTGTAGGGACATACGTGTATATGGTAACTCTGGCAAAAATCTATACAATTCACGCCTAGAGTGGTTTGCATATTCATAAAACTGCAAACTTTAATGACAAGCAATAGATTTCTTGATTGCAATGTGCAAAGGCTATGACCAAGCTGGAGAAATTCATTGACAAATACATGGAACTACATAATTTCACTTATCAGCATTATCACAATCACAACAGTGACCACATACGAGCTGAGACATAGCATAATAAGATAATTAAAGATTGTGATTAGTAAGTCGCATTTTCCAAAAATTGCTTAGTTGCGTAGTCAGAAATTTTCGCTTTTGCATCCCACAGCTGACTGCGTTCAAAATATTTCGTCGATTGCGATTTATATGCAAAGTAAAGAAAAGCTTCAACTGAAGTCGCGGGTTATTCTAAGAAACACTCATCCCATACACGAATACTGAAATCCAACGACGTGCAATCAGTGTCGTCGAATGATTTTTGTACCTCCCATGAAGCGCATCTCAGAATATCGATAATAAATCTATCTTAGAGAAGCACATGCAGGGTTCCTGCGCCCTTGAAATGTCCTGGAAGTTAAAATCCAGGACTAATCCAGGTCCTAAAAAGTCCTGGAATTTCTAAATTTGTCATGAAATTTCATTAGAAATTCCTTTCTGATTATTAAATGATTTTTGTTGACTAAATTAGAATTTAAAAGCTATAAATCACTATTTTCAATTTTTTTCAGAATCTTTTCTTGTTGCATCTATTTATGATCTGCGATCGATCAATTCCTTGATTCCCTATCCATGATCGCGTGAATGGCGACTTAGAGGATAGTTAAATCTGAGGCTCTATATGGTGGAATTTTATTGCGGATGTATAAGGGACAGATAGCTTTTATAACTAACTGAATGATGTACTGAGAAAGTTCGATGTAAAGCGAATATTCCCAGACGTGTATAACATATGATCGGTACATTTGTTCGACTTCGTGGTTGAAGTACACTTTTTTGTCGCAAGCCGGCATAAACTGCAGTTGAATATGATGCCTAGTATCTGATTCATTATATCAAAGTATTGTATGTGTGTATGCTCGATCTCAAAATATTTTTCTTGTGTTCGTGCAGTTTTTCATCAATTTGAATGAAATATATTTTGATATCACATAAACTTGTGCGCTTCACTCCTGGTATTGTGCTGTCAAAATCTGATAAGTATCATTTATGTTGTTACCAGAGGTGCAGCCTCCACCTCGCAAACCTTGATGTTTCGAACTCGATCTTGATAGAGCGAATTTCAATCGAGGTTGGGGTCGGAGAAAGAATGTTCATTTTATCAGTTTTCAATAGTTAGGTAATTATCCCTTTCAATTAAACCGGAAGGGTTGTTGTTTGAAAGTTTACTAGGTGTGAGATGTACTCGTAATCTTAATTGTGATCTGTCTCCTCATTTAATCTAATCTTCAGACCTTAATTGTTGAGACAAACAATGATATAAATGATTTTTGGATTCTTAAACTAATCTAGGTCTATGCTGTTAAAAAATGAGGCTTTTTACGTCATCACTTCCTATTAATGAGGCTTAGACGTTATTGACTGTCATACTTACGGAGAGTTGTGGTACCCTACTTAGCGTCCGGATGCCATTCATGCCGTCACCCAATGACTTTCATACGGGGACTCAACTTCACGATCTATGGATCGTAATGGAGTGTCGCTAACCGTTTAGCCACAAGGACCACAATCTACTGTTGCAATTCTGAATATTTGCAATTGACCAATCAATAGATTATGGCTGCAAAAATCTTTTGCCTACAGTTTTGAAGATTATTCCATATTTTTGTAAATGCTCTGAATAAGTCAATCGATTGATCTCTGCGCAGATCTATTACTTATCTCAACGGTTCGAGAAAGTGCTCTCGCCAATCATGATCTTGTTAATCATTCTAATTCTTTGATGACCATCACTGATTTTACCATTGATTCTCTTGACAGTCAGACTGATCCTCTACGCACTAGAATTTCTGAATCAAACTATTGATTTCTTAATGGTTGAGTTGAATAGGAAACATGAACTGATGAACATCAATCGTTGCATGTAAAGACTGAAATTTATTATTCTCGTGTTCACCAGCTACCCATGGGTGTGTCTCTGAGACGAAACGTCGGGTTTTTATCAGTCAATTACTTGTTTTTATTTTAACTACATTATCTCATTCTGCAATAAAAGTACAGGGAGCAGTATAACTTGTTTTAACAATTACTATGAATCGATAGGAGTTACATGTATTCAATGCTATTGATAACAACGTACACTCAGTACTTCACAGCTCTCAAACTATACCGCACTCTTCTAAATAAAGAAGGTATTTGTGTTGATACTATTAGCAAATAATTTTGAAGCTGTTTTTCTGTCCTTGCAATTTTTTCTTGGATATGGCCATGACATGGCAGTGAATATCAGGGTGTCCGCGCCCCCCTGGAAATTTTTGAGACTAATTGCAAGTTGTTGAAGTTATACTTACTCTGGAAGTGTTTTCTATTTTTCCAGATTTTATTCTTCATATCTCTACTCATTTGTTACAATTATAGCCTTCATTCGCATACAATTTTTTTGTTTTTAGAATATTTCAGTGACTGGAATCACCTGTCATAACGTATACAACATGAATGAGACTGAGCTGCGTGGTATGGTTAACTATGAGCTGTTGTCGAGCTCCTAATCGTTGTACAGTATGGTGAATCAGTAGCTGTGAATTCCCTCACAAACGCTGCCCGGTATGGTGAACTAGAAGTTGTAAATTCCCTCATTAACGTCGTGTGGTATGGGGAACCAGGAGCCGTAAACTCCGTTATTAACGTAGTAGTAGTAGTAAACGTTTATTGATTGAATGAAAATCATCAGTATAAGGATATACATTAGTAAAAAGCAAATGACGCGGCAATGGACGAAAAGACACAGGTAATGTAAATTGACGCAATATAAAATATTAAAGTCAAAGTCAAAGACGATTATATAGACGTGTGCAGTAAGGAACAAAAGAGTTGAGTCGACGAACAGTTTTAGCTCGGGGCATGAGAACGCTATCAATCTCAAATCGCTGAAATTTGAAGTGCGGAAATAATTGTTTGAGTCAAATTCCGAATGAACAACCATCATAATGTAGAATTACTCGTTAAGCAGTTAATTTGTTCACCAAAGCAAAAATTCGTCTCCGTTTTTTCCTTTCTTCACTTCTGTTGCCCTTCAAGATCAAGCCATCGGTGTGGCATGCTTTATCCAAGAATTTCGACGTTCCCTTTATGTGTGTTACAAACTAACCAAATCAGTGAGTCACGGAAAACAAAGGGATATTGTTGCGAATTACTGACGATGACAAACTTATCATCGATGCAATGTGACATTTGTCTTTCTAGTCAGAACAAGGTGGGTGATATAAGAATAGAACCACTCCAAGAATTTTTCCGAGGTTAGCATCAAAGAAGAGAATTGTATATGATGCAAGGAATTCTTGAGCATTTTAACTTTCTATTATGTAACTAAAATATAATTTCAAAAAATTGGCAGATTTTCAATTTCTTGATTATTGGCATAGTTGACCACCGGTGATGGTGCCCGGAAATCTGTGATCAATCCATAGATTTCTAGTTGATCATGGATAGACCTACTATATTTGCAAAATAGCTATCAAACCTGCTGCATCGTGCTTCCAGGTGATATAGGTGTGATAATATTTTAATAATCACATCGATTTTTCGTAAGCTTTTGTGAATAGGCTTTCATGCCAGTAGGAATCCGGACTGAAAATGTGGCACCAATCCATTTAAAGTCAGCGCCTTTCAAGCCCTCAGTAACGGACAGGGGAGTAGTGACGTCAAGGCTTGATATTTTGTTATGAAAACTGAAACTCCAGTCCACCAGCAAGCTTGCAGCTCAACGCATTGCTGGTCTCTATCGTGCCAGCAGCTATCTTCCACCACACACACTGTCTGGTATCTTTGCAAGTCCACTATCCATCTACTGATGTAGTGTTGTTGTTTTGTATGGATATATCTCAACCTCCGCGGGCGGGTTGAGAAGCGTATGAAGAATGTCATGCATGAAAAATTCGCTAGCGAGTTGCAGTCGTTCTCCATGAGGCGGGATCTAATGAAAGTAATCCGAATTTCTAATTATATTTCATTGAGTAATCCCTAGTTTCATTCACGACTTGTAGTTGCGCTAAGAGTAAACATTCTGAAAAAGAAAATACCTGTGGCTATGGTTTGAAATATACCTTGATTGATGGAATTGTTCATAACGGTTGAGAAAACCAAGTATTAAATGGTATTGTTTTAATTTGATGATAACAAATCACATGGCTATGCTTGGATTCTCATTGCTGTTTGGTTTAGCTGTATAATGTTTCATTATGTTTACATGTATTTCATAATCTATTTCAATCTTAGATATTTTCTTTACAGTATCTGAAAAATGAATCATGCTAAATCAGTCAAACGGGATGACCCAAGGATAACAACTGTACCCGAACTTATCATCAATCAGAAGAACGGCAAGCGTTATGCGAAGGGGAAGTTTCTTGGCAAAGTAAGTTGAGTATCCTAGTGCTTTGTCATAAATATATCTGTATAAAGGGAGATAATGAAACTTTTCAACTCGAATCCAAGTAAGTAATAGTTACATCGTTACATATATTCAGAAATGAAAAATCCAGCGAGACAGGCGGTTAGGAGGCAAGGCGGTTCCAAATGCATGCAAAATATGTGTAAAATAAGCGAATTTCAAAGCAGAATCGCATGCCTCATGAAGTACGTACCGGTATTTGAGCTGAATGTATACATTTCTTCTTCGGCTAGTTTGGTAATGGGCTGCAAGAAACGGTCAGTGCCGGAGGTCTTCTGTGGACACAAATAGTGCAATAGATATTCGCTGTTTCGGAAATCTTATTTAGCCTCTTTTCCAGATAGTCAAAAATGTCACGTATAGTCGGAGCTATACTCTTAAAAAATTAGTTTCCTGGAAAACCAATTATTGGTTTTTCAACCTGTCCCGGGAGTGAAACCAAATATGGTTTTCCAGATAATCAAATGAAATTGGTTCTCTGGAAAACCAAAAGTCATCGGTTTTCTGGGTAACCAAAATCGGTTTTTCAGCTTTTAGATTTTGGTTTTCTAGAGAACCAATATTGATATTCTGGAGAATCAACATTGCTTTTCAAGAGACCCGATATTGGTTTTCTATAGAATTTAATATATGTAGTAAATAATAGTCCTAATACAATAATAGTATAAAATAATATCAATAATTCATTATTTATTATTATTAATATAATTGTCATTATTAATATAATTCTGATATGCTCTAATATATTTACTTTATTCATATTAACATTATTTTAAAACAAAATGCATAATTTGTTGGCTCAGCATAAAATAAGCTCAATAAGGTGTGCAAAAGAATTGTTGTGAAAATGTGTCAAAAGTGCGTGAATACTTAAATGAGGTATTTTTAAGTTAACAATTTATCAAAGACCATACAAGATTTCCCGGAAAAGTCCCCGAAACGTCAATAAGTCATCGTTTCTTATTTTTCACTTTTTTCAAGTCAGGCTTTCATAAAATAATACAAGAAACACGAAGGACGACGTCTTTAGTCACAAAATTTCCCATGAAGTTAAGACATTTGCTAGTCTTCTCCAAGATTGTAAATAAAAGCACAGATAATCCTCCGCAGGATGCACGCCCAACTAATCCGGTGCAGCACAAAGCAACCACATCGTCGATTTCTTCGATGACAATACTTGTTGCCACAGGAGTGTAACTCGCAACTGAAGAAAGGAGAAAAAAATCTCTGAATATATATCCTCAATACTAGACTTTGTAGAAGAAGCATTTAGAGAGTAGACCGATGTTATTGAAAATGTGTGCAATAAAACTCAACTTTGAAATCAATGTTTACTGATGCGAAAATAGTGTCATATAGGCATATACTGTCATAAATAATATCATATAGTGTAATCAGAAATAATGATAGGCAATAAATTTTCACACAAAAGTGTGTCCATTAGCGGCATGGACATATGTTATTGTTACATACATAAAACGTTGGCAAAACAAATTTCACAGTTCCACAAGAAATAAGATAATAACCCAATCTTCGGATTTTATCTACTTAAAGCCATGGGTATTCACATGATGATGGATCAATTTCGTCGAATTTACATTCTACGTATAGAAATCACTCGCCATGCATGACAGAAAGGGCACATTCACTGAGCCGTGGTATATTACGTAAACAAGTTCATAATACTTAGCGTAAACAAGCTCATAATACTTGACATTATTCGTGTGCACTTTGTTACAGTTACTGGCTATCTTATTCAAAGGATTATCAACATGAAATGCAAAACGCAGGTCAATTTTTTAATTGAGCATAGTTAACGCAGCAGATTAATTGGAAAATATATTGTAACGAATGATGGATGGACATTAATTGAGTATTAGGAATCGTTTACAACCGCATGTGAATTTTTGCTATGGATGCATGTGAATTTATTCATCTTTTTCAATCGGAGGGCTGTTGATCATGCATTGAAAATGCAGTCAAAGATCGGTATTTAAGACCATAAATGCTAGGCTTCAATTATCTTAAGTCTTAATTAAACGGCAACTTGTATGCCAAATATACAATATCATGCCACGGCCGCATGATCTTAATTATCCGTGTCCGAATTAACGAGCTTCGACTGTATTTCAAGAAGCCTGGTGACCTGTTGCTGTGTTGCAAATCCAATCTGAGGTGCGACGATCAGATTCTTTCGAAATACGCGAAGGACTTTTATAGCTTATTATCATACCTTTCAATTGTCTGAAAAGAAAAGCTCCGCTGATTCTGAAAGTAATTAATCTCATAGACTCTGCTTCACATAAATTTGAAAGAAGCACTCACTGTTCCTGCTCCTGTAGTTTCAAGCCGGATCTTACGGAATGTGAGATGGTTTCCAAAATCGCTCTATACCCTCTATAAGATTTAAATAACTGAATTAAGATTTCACTTTGAATCTAGGCTTGTTTATAGAGCTTGTGTTAGCTGCTACCAATACATCTTTGGCACTGTTCTATAAGTCAACATCAAGATTCCTTATTCATTTCTAAGAATTGAGGGTTAAGTCTGACTATGTTATCAAAAGGGAATTGAATTGATTTGCAGAACTAGTTACCATTTCTTCGCTGAATGTCACGTTTATTTCAATTGTTTCCAATTTTTGGGAAAATTCGTATTCTTGCAGAGTGATTGCACTAATCGCAACTGCTTCCAGACGACTCAGAGAATCGATCAATGTCTCTGACTTTCATGAAGCCGAATAACTGGATGAGGCTGCTATTGCTGTTAAAGACATACCAGGAGTGTCGTGTTATATGTACAGCTATAATTGCTCCCAACACATTGCAAATCTTGTGCTTCGCTAGTCTTGGTCGTTGTGCCGTGTAGATATTTCGATAAATATCCAGCCGGCAAGCAGGGTTGGAACAATCGCGCAATTTTTTTCAATTAAAATTACAGTTGAACTTCTACAATTAAAATTATAATTTAACATTGAAATCAAAATCTTCAATTACAATTACATGTGTGACGTGACTTTGCAATTACAATTGCAATTACTTCAAAATTTGTAATTAATTACACAATTACAATTACATCGATTTTCCAAACAATGTTGGGAAATTATGAATTAGTTGTCCAAAACGATTTCAAGTCGATAGAAGATAGAGAAAGAGGTACGGCCTACTTTCTTTTTCAATTGCAACGTTGCAACCTTCCAATGATTACTTTGATGTGGAGCATGCCAAAGACTTTATCCTGATGAGCCATGATATGAGTCTTACCTCGACGATACAGTTACAGCAGCCGCCAGAAACAGGATGGATAGTCTGTCTCTGAGTCATCATTAACAACATGCAACTGTTATGCTACGTTAGGTAGGACTATTTCTATAAACGGTGTTAACGCCCGAAAATAGGTTGCGCCATTTCCTATAAGGATCGCTCCATACCCATGCAAAGTGATTCTCTTACATGTACATTTTTTATATCAAAGCTAGGTCTCTCGTTTATTAATGCGCTGACCTCTCAACTGCGGCGTTTTAGAGGGCGGCATTAATTAGAGATTTGCGTAAAGTATTAGAGGAAATATTAATGTATAAATTCGAAAATGCCCTTATTGTGACATTTGTATGTTGTGTTGTAGAGGCTTATTCTAAAAATTCGGTAAAAACGCGGCACAGAATCAGGTGTATGTAGAATCAGAATCAGACCTATATGTAGGCTGCAATTGTGCGTGTATATAAGGGATTGTAGGCTATATGTGTATTTATAGGCCTGTATCAACACTCAGCAGTAGGCCTGTGGAATATTACGTCATAAAAACGGAATTCAAATTGGTTGTCAGTGTTCATTTTTCTTACCACTGATTTTCCATGATATTTCTTTCGCCTAGCTGCGAGTTCTGAGATACGGCAATTTTATGATTTTGGTCTTTGTCAGAAAGCACAATCACATATGCAGGTTTAGACTGTAATAGCATATTTGAAGGCTGTCGAATGGTGTGTGCCGCGTTATTGTACGATGCGAGGATTAAAAATTGACGTAATTTTTCCGTTTTTTATGATAATGAGTATAAAGATGCATGATCGGGAGAAATACGGAGAAGAATTATTAGATAATGAATGACCAATTAAATTTATCCTAGAAAACAAGTGTCTCCAGAGCCGATTCAAATACAATGTTATAGCAGTACCAGGGGTGAGCCGATGTGACACTTTTTCATCTCAAAATGAAATGTGACAAAATGTGTGTTTTTTACTGTTTGTGTGACAAATTCACGGAAAATATTCTGACAAAATATGAACAAAGTCACAGATGATCATTAACTTCGTTTGAATGGAATAACGAAGTTGTGTTGCCCAATTGTAACATTCATTATATTTGGTCACATGTTTCTTGATTATCATGTCCAGATCGTAGGAGTCACTGTGAATGCATACTTCCTATAATGCACGCGCATGTATTTATATTTACCGCTGATCTGAATACAAAACAAAAGTAATAGTGATCGCTATAAAACTGAGTGGCATGCATTCACTAAAAACAAAGTTTTCCTCTTTTCTGTGAAATAAGATGGTCTGTGAATTCACATTGTGAAGCGTCTTTCGAGTGCGTGTTCATTATGCAATCATATTTGCCATAAATAATGAATTATAAATGAATTTGATACTATAAAAAGAATCAATTGTAATAAGACTACAATGTTTGAGTGCATTTTTTTCAGTTAAAACAAAGTTGAATGTGTCCCGGTTTTACCCATGCTCTGCTTCGTTATTACACCCAATCTCGGGGTAAATGATGTACACCTTCAATGGCAATTTTCCATAGGAATGAAATGATGGTTTAACGTCGCTACTCCCCCATATTGAAAGCTTGGAGGGTGCTGACATAAGTCAGACTTTAATCTGGAGACTTGTGGTCTTTTAGTCCGGAAGCCCTTCCTCACTACTTCCAATGACATTTTCGGGGCTCGACCTCTGGACCGAAAGATCGCTAGGCCAAGCACTTAACCACTGTGCCACAGACCACCCATAAGGAACAATATGAATAATAACAATAATGATTAATGAATTAACGATTTTTCTCGATTTTGTCCCGTTATAACCCCTTTGATGTATATTAGGAATATCGCGTTAAATGCTCTACTTAAAAAATCAGCCTTTAAGGCAAAATTGATAATTGCCAATCTTCTGTGCACCGGCATATGTCAAATTTTGGCCATGTCTTTTCATCAACATGTGACAAAATTTGACAAATCTCGAATATCAAGATGTGACAAAACGTGTCACGGATCCAAACATGGCGGCCCACCCCTGCAGTACTAAATTTCTTTATCACTTATGGTAAACTTAATTTTTGGAAGTGTCCTTATTCGAAATCAATTTCGCTTGCTTCGTCAGAGGAATGTCGGATAACTGTCATGCACTTAGAAGGATTTGATACGGAAACCGGTCACAATCTATCAAATATATTCCCAATCATTTTACTTGATTTATGATAATTTATCTCATACATGAAGTGTTTCAATTATTTTATTTCTCATAGCACGGCGCAGTTCACGATGCAACAGAGAAATCAAATCATATCGCTTTCTCTGTCAATTTCTTACAACCATAAACAAGACAACTGTTTGCTATTCTTTTATTTACATGGTAGTTTGTGTGATTTTTTACATGTCTGCATAGGTTGAATTTTCATGATTAATTCATTCTTTACAGGGCGGCTTTGCCAAGTGCTTCGAACTAACCGACATGGATACAAATGAAATTCTTGCGGGTAAAGTTGTATCCAAAGCCCAATTAATAAAGGAATCTCAGAAAGAGAAAATGACACAAGAAATCAGTATTCATCGCAGTTTGAACAATCGACATGTGGTCGGATTCCACGGATATTTTGAGGACAGTAATAATATCTACATACTTCTAGAACTCTGCAGTCGACGGGTGAGTGATAGTGAAATAAATAACGTACAGCTTCTCACCAAACCGGATGCTTCGAATACGTGCTGTAATAATATTGTTGCTATAGCAGGGTTCAGAAAAAGAGCAGGGTCGAAAATCTTTCACAATCTTGCCTCGATTTGAACGAGCATTATCATTTGAAAGATGAATTTAATCATTTCATCTTGATGTGTGAGTAGCAGAACATGTAGTTGTAGTAGGGGAGGGTGGGGCACATTGAGCCATTGGTAAAAAATTGCAAAATTCAAATTGTGTGGAAATAAAAAGTCTCAGAAAAGTCCAACAAGTTAGAGATCACTTTGCAAACATCGAGAAAAGTTCTAAAACATGTTCAATGTGCCCCACCCCCTACGTATGAATTATACCGTCGACTGTCAAGATTTCCGTAGATGATGAAATCGATTTTTTTGGCATATAGCGGGATCACGTGCTCAAAGGACGGAAGCATGCAGTCGATTTCGCATCGTTTGATCCGATGCCCTCTGAATTACTCCATAGCTGTCTAAATTTTCTGCCATCTCCAACGATTACTGGATTGAATGTCAACAGTTGTCTTCACAATACAAGGATTCTTCTGTAGGCCTACATAGCCGAGATGTTGCGAATGTTCTTCCACTACCATCTCCGTCTTTAACAGTTTCAGAATTACAATATATTGATTTTAGTATTGATATCGTAACTCTTATGTTGTCCAAGCTGCTGATCCAACCTGCTTCGCGTTCATATCGGACGTTAGAATGCTCGAGCACGGTCCAAATTAAAAGACAAAAAGCAATTATAGACACATGAGCCCTCTTCATCACACGAAAACATGAAGACAGACCTATCAACGGGTGCTAGGGTTGTTCCATGCCATATTACCTAGTCTGGCCTCTTTATTACTGCTGATAGTAATCATCATCCATGATTGTTTTGACTCCTAAACTGTATGTACCAGCTCTTGGGTTGTTTTGAGGTACTGATGTATATGTAGTTATTTAGGTTGCATTTGCATTTATTTTTGACTCTGTGAATTCTATTTAGGTTGTGTATTTAGCATTTCTTAAACTTGATAAGGGTTAGATTTCTGTATGTAATTCAGTTCAGTTGATTTCTTTCACTCGACAAAGCTGAACGCGGAGTTATAAAATCTTATCTCTGTTATTAATTTTGAGGAAGAAGTATACTCAGGCCAAAACATTATTTAATAACAAATAAAATCATCTGCTCCTCAATGGCCATCTCTCTTTACATGGTAAACTTGATAATCGGCCGGAAAAATTGCCCAAATTGCTTGCTTTTCTTATCTTTATGTAAGATAGGTTGTGATCACGTTAATGCGACAGAGAATGAAAAGCAGTTGTATATTCCTACTGGCAACTAAACACTAGTCAATTGAGCTTAAGTGTTGGCTGCGATGCTGCTAGAAATTTGATACCAAAACTAATGTGGTGTTCTGTGAATTACTTAATATTTTGCATGACTCTCCTGCATATAATTGACAGTAAGTTTTCGCAATGAATATCTCAAAATATGCAAGAGTGTATGTTCTAGCCTAGTATTAAATAAGCACACGCTTTTTCGATTGATAAATTTATTGTGAATGAACAAAGCTGAAAGGCAAGGTTGCAACTAGAGCTATGCGTTGTCATTTCACGTACGTGAAGTTATACATCAAAACACACAAAGATGCTAACAAGTCCGATGAGATATTGTCTACCTCCTCCCCAGTCTAAACGGATCGGTCGGAAAATACATGGCGTTCGTTTAAGACGTTTAAAATGTTAAGCACTACCACTTTCGGCCAGGGGGGTTGTAGTCCATCAGACGACGGAGGGCAAGTGGAGGTTTCGGGCGGGATGCATTGGCGGGACCAGCAAGAGGTGGAGTGTGCGGATAGTTCACGGTTTGTTGACAATCCAGTTTGTTCCCTATCATTGAGGTTTCTCGTTCAGGGCTCGCGGGTGCAGGAAGATCGTTGGCTTCTTCGGAGATTGAGTGGTCTGGTGTTGGCGGAGCTGTGTTAGATGGCGGTATCATAGATGCTGGCTTGAGGATTCTGAGTTCGGGGTCGAAGTTCAATGTTGGAAGGAACTTCAAATCATCGGTTATACGGCGTGTCGGTGTCGGAGGATGAGCTGGTAAATACTTCCTCACCCGCTCGCAGGACTATAAGGATGCCACCAAGCTCATTGGGAAGGATGTCATCATACAGCTATTAGAATGTTTTGAAGAAGACCTTCGAAAAGATCTCACACGTTCTGTAGGCGGCAGCCTAATTAATCTATCCGAAACAAATGTGTTAGCGGCGATGAAGACTCTGGCCGTCAGAGAGGAAAACACTATGGTTGCCCGAGTTGCCCTCTACGAAATGCGACAGGATCGCGATGAAACAATTCGATCATTCGGCGCCCGCATCCGCAGACAAGCTGGTGTATGCAAGTACGCAATGGAATGCACTAGCTGTAAATCGAGCGTAAACTAGACAAACCAAATTCTTCGCGACGTCCTTATCCGTGGTGTGGCTGATTCGGAGATTCAACTGGAACTGCTTGGCCACACAAACCAAAACATGTCCCTAGAAGCAGTGTTTCAGTTCATCGAAGCAAAAGAAGCTGGAAAACGTTCCGCAAACAAGCTTCTTGAGACGCAGGGAGCAACAGCAGCCATGGCCCGCAGTCAATATCGCCGTCAACAATCGGAAGATCTTCGTGAAGCCAAAATCAACGGTGCAGATATCTGCTCTTACTGTGGTCGTCGAGTACATAGACAGAAAGCTCCACCCGCCTACAGAAAAACTCACTGCCCTGCTTACAATCAGCAGTGTGACTCATGTAGTCGTCTCCATCACGTCAGTAAGATGTGTCGCAGCCACAGAATTAGATTCATCTGTGCGGGCTTCGGTTTCCTAGAAAGGAAGAATTGTATGCAACCTTAATGTCGAAATGGCACATCAACTTGCTCCTTCTCGAAATGGATAATTCGTGTATCACTTGCTATTGGAAATGGCAAACAATAAGCTGTCAGCAGGGGACACCAGAGCCAGTGAGAGATGCGTGCGTGCTGTGATATCACTTCGCACACACCAAAACACACATCCCTGTCTTGGCTTCGATTCAATGTATGCACTATACAGTGAGCAATGCCGAGGAGAGGATCATCAAGTGAACTAATTTTCGTACGCCTGCTACTTTTTTTAATAATGATCGGAAGGGTCAACATTATGGAGAAAACTTATGCGCAATGATCTGAATTCTTCGAATCTGAAGGAATTTTGGCAATCAAAGCACTTCGCTGGAACTCACATTAATCCGCAAGCGACGCACGACTTTTTTCCTATCTCTGTAAGGTATTAGGAATTCCTTTTTGCCCACCTAATAGGTTCCTCTATGTACTGTCCATTTCGTATTAATCACACTTCTAGCAAACCGAAGCAGATAAACAAAATATTTAATTCTGTGGTCGCAGCAAAGACAGGACAAAACCCCCTGTCCCCGAGGAAGCTGCGATCTTCGACACTCTCTGTGCCTCAACCCAGGACACATCTAACTGCAGCATCGCTTTAGACCATCATCTCTACTGTGAACTCAATGACGCTGGAAGCGAGGGCCTTCGAAAGAAGAACCAGTTGTCGAAATCAACGCGTCAACCCACACTGAAGACTACCATGCCCTTGGATTACAACTCTCCGTACCACCAGCATCTATCCGACTTAATGCTATCGCTGATACTGGTTGCCAAAGCTGCCTCATCGGAACCAACCTTACTCGACGACTCGGAATGTCGAACTCTCAACTAGTTCCGGTCAGGATGCGAATGCGAGCGGTTAATGAACACAGTATTGGCATCCTTGGTGCTGTCATTCTCCGACTTTCTGGCAACTCCTCGAGCGGGCAAACCTGCGAAACTCGCGTAATAACCTATGTGACTGACGACTCAGACAAACTGTTTATCAGTCGAGAAGCTTGCACCAAACAATCGGAGAATCTGCCTCGAGCCAGCCAGCGTCCCCTGCAGCCACTGCCAGCAGTACGTCGGACTCAGCCATCACAGCTCAATGCCAATGCCCACTCCGCAACCCTCCGCCTGAGAAACCGACGACCCTACCTTTCCCAGCAACTGCAGAGAACCGCGAACGTCTTCAAACATGGCTGCTACAACACTACAAGTCAAGCACGTTCAACGTTTGCGATCGCCAACCGCTTCCAATGATGGAGGGACCACCTTTACGAATCATGATCGATCCAAATGCGGAACCTGTCGCGTTTCACACACCTATTCCGGTCCCCCTTCATTGGCAAGATGACGTCAAAGCTGGTCTACTCCAGGACACACGTCCTGGTGTTATAGAACCAGTGCCGGTCGGTGAACCTGTCACCTGGTGTCATCGCATGGTTATCTGTGCAAAGAAAAACGGTCAACCACGACGCACCGTAGATTTCCAACCTCTTAATTCATTTGCCACTCGCGAAACTCATCATACACAATCGCCGTATCATCAGGCCCGCTCCGTGCCTCCAAACAAGGTGAAAACGGTGTTTGACTGCTGGAATGGTTATCACAGTGTCCCACTTCATGAAAACGACCGTCACCTTACGACTTTCATCACACCATGGGGACGATTTCGCTATCGTGTCGCACCTCAAGGATACATCGCATCCGGTGATGGCTACTCGAGAAGATTCGACGAAATTGTCACCGACATCCCAAATAAAACGAAGTGCATCGACGACACACTTTTATGGTCGGATAGCATTGAAGAAAGCTTTTTTCAAGCTGTTGAGTGGCTAGACACTTGCGGACGCCACGGAATAACACTCAATCCCGACAAATTCGTCTTCGCGTCTCACACCGTCACATTTGCCGGATTCGAAATCTCCACAGACAGTGTTCGTCCTTGTCGCCGATTCCTTGACGCCATTCAAAACTTCCCAAAACCGAAAAATGTTTCGGACATCCGCTCCTGGTTCGGCCTTATTAACCAAGTCGCCTACGCTTTCGCATCCACTGAACGTATGCTTCCTTTCCGCCATCTGCTAAAACCCAACACACCCTTCCAATGGAGCGATGAACTGAATCTGCTGTTCGAGGAGTCAAAGGCCATTATCCTGCGTGAAATTGAAGAAGGTGTACGTATCTTCGACAAAAGCAAACCTACTTGCTTAGCCACCGATTGGTCGAAATCAGGCATCGGCTTCTGGCTCCTTCAAAAGCACTGCTCCTGTGACCGTACCACGCCCTTCTGTTGCACAGTTGGTTGGAAGACGACTCTAGTGGGCAGTCGATTCACTCACAGCGCTGAATCCCGATATGCCCCGATCGAAGGCGAGGCACTCGCTGTTGCAGATGCCCTCGAGAAAACGCGTTTTTTCGTCCTTGGTTGCCACCACCTCACTATCGCCGTTGACCACAAGCCACTCCTCAAAGTTTTTGGCGACCGCTCTCTAGACGATATCCCTAACAACCGACTTAGGAACCTGAAGGAAAATACCCTTCGCTACAGATTTACAATGGTCCACATACCTGGTGTAAAGCACAAAGCCGCTGACACCCTCTCTCGCTTCCCATCTGGCCCCACTGAACCGGAACTCATGCCGCTACCAGACGACGTGGCATACAGCAACGAATCGCACCTTTTTCCATTCACGTCCCTCATTCGCTCTGAAGAACATTCACCGTCAATCTCCGACGACGATCTCGTCTTCGCCGCCGCATCAGCCCTTGACTCGTTGCAACCTAACGCTGTCACTTGGAATAAGGTCCGACTAGCAACCACCAGCGATCCAGACATGCAACAACTTCTACGCTTGATTGAAGATGGTTTCCCCGAACCGTACAATGCTTTACCGCCAGCTGTACGTGAATTCCACCGTTTCAAGCATCACCTTTCCTCTGTCGACGGTGTTATCTTCTATAAGGATCGCATAGTGATGCCAAAATCGCTCCAACAAAATGTCCTCTCAACGCTTCACTCTGCTCACCAAGGAGTCACTTCTATGTTAGCCCGCGCAGACTCCACCGTGTTCTGGCCTGGCATCACAACAGACGTCAGCGCACAACGGAACCACTGCAGCGACTGCAATCGCAACGCTCCTTCTCAGCCTAGCGCCCCACCTACTGAATTGATGTTGCCGTCGTACCCCTTCCAATGTATATGCGCAGACTTCTTCAAATATAAGGGACACAACTACCTCGTCATAGTCGACCGATATTCCAACTGGCTCATCATTGAACGTGCACACAACGGTACCCAAGGCCTTATAACCAGTCTACGCAGAATTTTCGTCACATATGGTATCCCTGATGAATGTGCATCCGACGGCGGTCCTGAATTCACTTCGTCATCCGCATCCACGTTCCTCAAAAATTGGGGTGTACACCATCGTCTGTCATCTGTCGCGCACCCACACTCTAACACAAGAGCGGAAATTGGTGTCAAAACGGCGAAGCGTCTCATTGCTTCCAACACGGGCCCTAATGGCGAACTAGACACGGATACATTTCAGAGAGCCGTCCTACAGTATCGCAACACTCCGGATCCCGACACTAAATTATTCCCAGCCATGTGCCTATTTGGTCGACCGATTAAAGACTTCGTCCCCATCCTGCCAGGACGATATCAACCTCACCCAACTTGGATTGACATCCTCAATGCTCGCGAAGAAGCATTACGAAACCGACACCAAAAAGCGCTGGAACATCTAAGCGAACACACAAAACGTCTGCCACCCTTAGCTGTCGGAGATCACGTACGCCTTCAGAACCAGACTGGCCCACATCCAACAAAATGGGACCGCACTGGAAAGATAATTGAGGTGAGGCAGTTTGACCAATACGTAGTCCGGGTGGATGGCTCTGGATGCATAACGCTCCGCAATCGCAAATTCTTAAGGAAGTATTTACCAGCTCATCCTCCGACACCGACACGCCGTATTACCGATGATTTGAAGTTCCTTCCAACATTGAACTTCGACCCCGAACTCAGAATCCTCAAGCCAGCATCTATGATACCGCCATCTAACACAGCTCCGCCAACACCAGACCACTCAATCTCCGAAGAAGCCAACGATCTTCCTGCACCCACGAGCCCTGAACAAGAAACCTCAATGATAGGGAACAAACTGGATCGTCAACAAACCGTGAACTATCCGCACACTCCACCTCCTGCTGGTCCCGCCAATGCATCCCGCCCGAAACCTCCACTTGCCCTCCGTCGTCTGATGGACTACAACCCCCTGGCCGAAAGTGGTAGTGCTTAACATTTTAAACGTCTTAAACGAACGCCATGTATTTTCCGACCGATCCGTTTAGACTGGGGAGGAGGTAGACAATATCTCATCGGACTTGTTAGCATCTTTGTGTGTTTTGATGTATAACTTCACGTACGTGAAATGACAACGCGTAGCTCTAGTTGCAACCTTGCCTTTCAGCTTTTAGACATACTTAACAACTATTTATCGGTTAAATCATTTGTAAAGACGGCCGTCATCTAAATGCATCAACTTTTTTTTGAAGGGCTTACTTTACATCTCATCAAATCATGGAATGGAATGATAAATCTCCTTTTTCCCACTAGAATAGCAAAAGTTGCAAAATTCTCAGGAGACCTCAAAAGTCATGAAAAAGTTTGATTTGTCAATCATTCGACACCCTGAAAGAACTTAAATTTGTTTTAGGATTGATCGTCAAATCCTCTTCACTTATCGGCGAATCATTTCTTTTCCAGTCATTGATGGAATTGCACAAACGACGTAAATATGTGACGGAGATGGAAGCTCGATTTTTCATCCGTCAAATTGTTCAAGGTTGTGTGTATTTACATGAGAATAAAGTCATCCATCGAGATTTGAAACTAGGAAATTTGTTTTTGAATGAAGACTTGGAAGTTAAGATTGGTGACTTTGGATTGGCTACTCGAATCGACTATGATGGAGAACGGAAGAAGACATTGTGTGGGACACCAAATTACATAGCGCCTGAGGTACTCACGAAGAAAGGACACAGCTTCGAGGTTGATGTTTGGTCTCTTGGTTGTATCGTGTAAGTTCATTGATATTTTTTGGGGAAGGCATCATCGTCATCAAAATTTTTCACATTGACTCTGAAATACATTCAAATACATCAACTATGGGAAGCAGCAGCATTTCTTCTATAATACATTTTTTATGTCTCTTTAAAATTTTCCAATGTGTTGGAATCATTTTGAATCGATCAGTCAGGCATAGGCATTCTAGAATTCTCAGCACCTCAAGTGATTTCCTATAATAAATATCGAATGCCATTCATGTTGCAGATATACTTTGCTGGTCGGCCGACCTCCCTTTGAGACCTCCTCCCTACGCGACACATACGCCAAGATTCGCAGAAATGAATACCTCATCCCCAATCACGTTAGTAAGAATGCAGGAGCATTCATACGTGAACTTTTACGTGGGGATCCGTGTCAGCGCCCGAATATGACATATATTGCAAATCACCCATTCTTCTCAGGATTTATCCCGCAAGCATTACCAGTATCATGTTTGACTACAGCTCCTCGGCTGGATATATTGAATGGTGAGTCTTGATGATAAAGTCTGTACTCAAGTTAACGGCTTCTTCGAGCAGATTGTCCTAGATATCTGTGATGTGGTCGGTTAATCCATAATGTAATTTATGTGATTAATTTGCACTTTTTTCTGCTTTCTATTGAATCTTTACTGATTTCCATGATAATCTTAAATAACGACAGTACTCTTAATGCTCTTAACCCCTTCACTCGGACTACTGAGTACAGGGCCGGCTCCGACTACATGCCGTCAAAATAATCGAAATTTGTTTTATCTTTAGGTTGACGATAATCACTTTTTATGTTGAAATTATATCAAGAGGCGACACTTTTAACGTTCTATGATGCCCATTTTGCCAAATAAAATTCGAAAACATCAATCAACCGTGTTATAAAAATGACTAAATTCATCCACTGTAGAAAAGCATGCATAAACTAGCTGCATTCGATCAGCAAAAGCATACGAGCCACACTATTGTACGCAGAGTGATATCACAAGACTTGAAGAGAATTTCGAAAGCAGAAAAATATATCCATACATAGAAAGTCACGAAATATGGAATGGCTGAAAGCATGATAAATATAATGCGGAATGATCGGTCTAGTGACAGCCGGAGCATTGATATCTCGTGTCTCTTCGGATTCACATTTTTTTACAAAACTGGTACTTTTTCTGTGGGTTTGATTTTCTGTCAGTTGCGGGGATTGTAACAGCAAAATGGAAATTTATGTTCTCTTGATCTCCTAGAATTTGTTTTTTCTTTTTGACAGAACGAAGCGGGTTCGATTCGACCCCCACTATCGACTTTTTCGTGAATTCAAGAAAGGAAATGTTCGCTAATTTTTCTCTTTTGAAAATAAGAAACGCGTTGAGAGGAGTCGATGTATGCAATTCACAGAGATCTTGAACCATGTGTAGGATTTACGTGTACAATCCAATGAAGAAATCATCTGATCTGTGGCGTTGACCCCAGCCATACAATAATTGTGTGTATCAATCGCGGCAAGTTTCTTATATTATTTTCTGATTCTTTCTGATTCTCTTCTTGTCGATTTCTCCGGCGTTGTCTATAGTAGACAAAAAATTAAGTCTTCTTGTCCTCAAATTTGATAGCGAGTAGAGGTCCATTGCGCATATAGGCACATTCTAACTTCTTCGATTTCTCATCGATAAATTCATGGAATAAATGACCTCTTTCATATCTTCGGAACCACTGAACTCTGCTGGCAACTTGTTGAACTTCTGTTTCTTCTGTAAATCCGCATCTGTGTACATCGACTCGTCTACTTTTCGGCCTGTTCTCAGCCACCTACGAGGATAAAGTGAACGTGGTGTCGAGAAACAGTTGAACTCACTTCTGATTGGTTGATGATGTATTCAATGAGAATCAACTATCATCGAAGGCTCTGAGACTCATCAAACTGTCGGCGTGTTTTCTGACCTAGTTAGACGCGATGTATACTCATTAAAAGGTTTTGCCATATACGAGCATATGCGTCCTCGAGCTTTCCATGAGGACGAATGTATACGTCGTAAGAGCGAAGGGGTTAAATAATCAACAGGGGTCCTTAGCAGCCAGCTGTGTGCTTTTAACAACTTCTCATTCTGCTGGTCAAAAATAAAAGAAAATTGATTAAAAATGTCGAAAATTAGAATGTTTACTAAATAACACATCCGCATGCTCCGAGTGACATAGGTGTAGACATGAAATTGTACAGGTTAATTGTATCTCATGTTCACCATTCCCCGTCACATACGAGTAATAGTTCGCTCGCTTTACACTGGGCGATGGTGTCTTCCGTAAGCCAGAAACCGTAACCAGAAATTTCATTTTAACTTCTATCATTAAGTTTAGATGGTCTATTAGATGCTCTACTAACTTAATCTGATGCTGTGGCGCCAGATACCTATGTGCCTCTAGCTACCTGCTGAAACCTTCACCTGGTAGTATTTTCTGTTGTCAGACCTTCGATGATTTTCCTGATTTGGACCCGTTTTACAATTTGTTCAACAATTCAAGAGTTGTATTCTTTTTCATCCAAGCGAATAAGACATCGATTATTCCTGTGGAAACAGTTGCTATTGCATTATTTTTTGGTTTCATTGTAAGGTATCAAGGTATGACATGTAAGTACTGTCTGTATGTTGAGCCAATTACGACAATGTTTTATTTTATTTTTGTGGGATTTATGCTTATTCTTTCCCTTTTCCTACGCACATCTTTCGTGTGAGTGCTTCGCCATTTTAAAATCAAATCGGGATGAGGACGAGTCTGTAGTATACCTAAGGTGACACTTTTTTTCACAGAAGAGAGGGCCAGGCATTGTAACTTTTCGAGAGAGGGAAGCCCAAAACGATCGATGTCGTCGATTTCTCTTATCGACGACATCGATCGTTTTGGGCTTACCTCTCTCGAAAAGCTAAGGTGACACTCAGGCTGCACTGAATTAGCGCATGCTATTACGTAAGTGTTTAAGATGAGAGACGTTAAGAAAGCTAGTCTTTCTGCGATTGCACAATCGCATCCATTTCCGTCATTCATATCGTAGAATGTCGTCAAATTATATTGTTTCGTTATTCTAATTGATAGGTGAGGGCGGGGTGTTGTGGACCAGCACCCTGTAAGCCACATTTTGGGTGTGGTTAATCATCTTCGAAAAAACTAAAGCGGTTGACTGAAATATATCACATTTTCTAGTAACAGCTGATTTTGCAAGTATACTTATAGTAGGGAGTTATTGGCCACCCCTAAATTATTATTCAGCTTCATTTTCAGGCGAATGATAAATGAAAATGGAGCAGATCGTTTTAAGATACAGCGTTCTATTAATGACATTGGCCTTCCGATTTTGATGTTTTAGATTAAAATAATGTGTCTGTCTCATGCTTCTCTTTTAAATGCGAAACAAAAAAACGAGCCATGGTACTTACTAGAACCGGAAGGCCAAGATGTTTTATCGCCGCACTTCGATCGGTAATCAATTCGGTTCGGTAGAAAACAGTGTTGCCAACAGCTGCGTAACATGCGCAATGCGCATTCTTTTTACGATTTGCGTAAAAGTGGTGCGTATTTTTCTGCCGATGCACAATTTTAAGTATAAAATGGCAATATAATTACAAATTGATTATACTTAATCTGGAAATTAGGGCCATGGCAAATGTTTTTTTGTTATAATGCCAATTATGTCGCTTTCATGATCAGGTTTTTATGAACCATGAGAAGCTGAATTTTTTCGTTTTGTTCTATAGTTACATATACATTTTTTGCTACATATACATTTATAGCTTGTTCAGCAAAAAGTACTGTGTATCTGGAACAAAAATTGTGCTCGCGAAGGAGATTAAAGAATTCAAAACATCTCTAGCATTGTCATATCTTCGATTCATGCGTGTAATGCGGCATATGAATAGAGACAGCTCTACATTCCACAGTAAATATTGAATACCTTTAAAACATGTGAAAACATGTAACTTAAGTTTACGCCTGCCACTCAGTTTTCATTGAATGAATTTTTATGTTCATAATTGGATTCAAGTTATGTTCAGGAACAGTCTATCATTTTTGGTGTTGCTGTAAAATCATAAAAGTCCGACTTGTATCAGACAAGTTAAAATAAAATGCATAAGTTAGTCCAATATATATTTACCGTCATGATTTGTTTGAATATCGATTTATTCTCGATGCTACGTAAATCGCGTAAAAATTATTGGCCTGCGTATTTATTTTGCATTTGAGTCGTTGGCAACACTGGTAGAAACCGCGTTAGGGGAGTCCAACTGGAATAGAAAGTCAGTGCGCCAATCATAGGGCGTAGTACTCCTATGACACCAAAACCTGTCGATCTAAGTAAAAAAATATATATTTGAGCTTCCTCATTCTTCGATCTTATAATACATATTGGAGGTGACATTACAGCTTTCGAAACGGCCAAAACGTAAAACGTAAAACCTGGCCATTGCCACGTACATAACAAATGTTCAGTGGAAAATCTCCTTTACAGCTGAAGGCTCCTCTTCGTCTGCACGGCGACCTCTGGGAGAAATCAATACAGACGCAGCTGGACGCTTCGGTAACGGAGAGCCTGAGGCAGGTACAGTTGGTAATGTTGGTGAAACAGAACTGAATGTACCAAAAGATGCGTGGATATCTGAGCTGTTCAAGCAGGTAACTATGTCATCACCTATCAGTTCACATTTCCTCTTTTCAATCTCCAACTGTTTTGCAGGTTAATGTTCTTAATAACCCAAAAATAAAACATTTTGAGAGTGATGGTTATAATTGTATGGAAGATTCAGAAGACCCGGCATCAAGTCCTATCTTTTGGGTTTCCAAATGGGTTGATTATTCTGACAAGTACGGACTGGGTTATCAGCTGTGTGACAATTCTTACGGCGTTCTATTCAATGATACAACTCGACTTCTTCTCACTTCGAATGAACAAAATCTACAGTACATTGAGAAGAATGGCACTGAACATCTGCATACAGTAAAAACACACCCAGACTGGCTGAACAAGAAAGTGACATTATTGCATTATTTCAAGACTTACATGACTGAACATCTTTTGAAGGTGAGTTGAGAGTTTGGTAAGAATCGTGAAGGTTTGATTTTGTTGTAGCGTGCTGATAACCGTCAACAGACGCGTGCCAAAAAATGCTAAAAGACTAAAATGCTCACTGCGTCCGGAAGACCTGGGTCAAACCTACTGTATTCATTTGTTCAAATTTTATTCATAAAGTCTTCAATTCCATTCTAGAGCATAAAAAAAATTAGAAAATGCTTGCCATGACTACAAGTGTGGTTTTTACTTATAACTTCACTTTGACTGTTGGCTTAATATATGACGTAATTCATTGTTTTTGATGTTGTAGAGGTTTTCCATTTCTTCGGATGTTGTGAAAACTTTTATTTCGGCTGGGGCGCTTTCGCACCTCAGAATTTCAAGTTGCAAAACTACGCGTACTTTCGAACGTAAAATCCAATAAGTTTTCGGGTGATACTGAAATTTCATAATTAAGGTCAAAGTTTCAGGCTAATTTATTAGTTGGAAGCATGTCAGTTTGAGAAATACCCTCATCCGTATTGGAAGTATAAAATCACCTTCATTCTGTTGAATTTTCTAGCAGCATTTTTGATTTTTTCAGTACTGTGTAGAACAATCTTGGAATCTACATTATTTATCTAAAATTGAGGCAATCTAAATCGATTGCTGGTTATATGTCTGATCATTATCTGATAGAATACAAAAGTTAGTTTTGTCTGGTGCACTTGCGAATCGTTTAACGAAAAGTAAGGAAAATACGTCGTAGGAAGTACTCTGTCAAGTTATCATTTACACGGTATATATATTTTTGTACCAGCATGTAATATTCACAATCTACTCAGGTTCGTAGTATTCGTGGTAGTGTATGGTTTGATGGCATATTATGTCGTTATATCGATATTCGACAATGTTTGATGGAAAAATTATGAGTTCGCTTTTTTCGCTTTCCTAGGTTGATTATTCGTTTTTCGCTTTTTTTAAATTCGAATCGGCTGGGGTGGGGAGCGTCTGTAACAAAGAAGCTGAAAAGCATTGACAGACATGCTCATGAGATGATATATCGCTATGGAGTACGGGAATATCGCTGTGCAAGTAATGAGCTGATAATACGTCGAAATAAACGGAGTATATTCGAAAGATAAACGGAGTCTCTATGGAAAGATAGAGAGCAGTGACAATCATATTCTGAGCGATATTATTCCCAACAGGCTTCTTCATACCAGATATCCTATCATTCCGCTTTGTCGGAATGTAGGAACGAAACAATCTTTTGTGAAATACACTGCTCACCTACTGAGCAATTTATCATGAAATGTTTTCTACATGCTGCAATTATATGACTTGTGAATGTCATGATTTCTGTGAATCTATGTATGCTACTTCTGATTATCATTATTCGAGAAATATACACATTACTTATTACATATGTATCCACGCGCCATACACAAATTGAGAGCTTGTGCTGTCAGTTTTTAAATGAGCTATCGCAGTCTCGGACGTGTAGGCTGGACATAAAATTACCCTCTTTCAAAATCGCAATTTTTTAAATGAGAAAATGCATGAGCATGACAATGAATCAAGCGCGAGGAGAAAGGGTGTTTTTTAAAAATTTGTTTAATGAATTGCTTGTCGAAATCGGAGAACTTATAGAAGTTGTTATGTCTCGAATTCATTTTACAGTTTTGTTGTTTTTATTGATCTTTTGATAAGCTGTTTTCGATGAATGTCTAATATTGCAACGTTCTCGTTCGAAGATTCTAAGATTTCAATGAAAGTATGCTCAAATATGTTTCAGGCAGGAGCAAATATGCCGCCACGTGAAGTTGATGAAATGGTTCGTCTTCCATTTTTGAGGATTTGGTTTCGAACGCGGTCAGCTATTGTTCTACATCTAAGCAACGGAACATTGCAGGTAATATCTAGTGTGCAGAGCTTTTTTCCAAATTTGCTTGTGTCTGGTATTCACCTGTCATTACAAAGACCATATCCTACCCAGCTCATGAAACTGATGATGACTTCTTATACCTTTCAGTTGAATTTCTTCGATGATCATACGAAGATCATCCTTTGTCCCCTGATGGGGGCAGTTACTGTCATCACGGCTGAGCGGGAATTCAAAACGTTTCGTCTTCGATCGCTGGAGAAATACGGACTGTGTAAAGACTTTCTTTCACGATTGCAATACGCTCAACAGATGATGGATCGTATTATCAATTCTCAATCAGGCTCAAGTCGAGTGAAGCTGTCAGTTCAGTAATTGTTTGTGTGATTCCACTCGGACTATTCAGAAGATAATGCTTTACTGACTTTGTGCACACTTATCCGAGATATCTAATGGCGCAGTCGAGAATTCAATATCTGGAGGGATGTTCAAATTTATAGAGATTGAAGATTCCGATGTAGGATTGTTGGTCATGATGCGATGTTCACACATTATTGAGTATCACATCTTGTATGGGAATTTATGTTTCATCTTACTTAATCTCCAGATTCAATGTTTTATTTTACAAATTCGCGTATGGATGTATTAATTGAATCCATTCCATGGAATTCCGATAATTGTGTGTCGATTTTATCACACAACGACAGTAGGGACACCGAAAATCATAGACCGTCGAATTGTGGCTCATTAAATGTTGCACTTATGAATTGTTTGTTATTTTTCATTATAACGTTTAGGAGACTCTAAGACGAATGTTTGATATTGAATTGAACTAAAATTTTATAGACGTTTTTATCTTGTCTATCTTTGATCTAGATGTTTGGAGGGAGTAGGGGGAAACCTGACGGCGACAAAAAAGAAAATCACAAGACATCTAAATTCTAAACAGTCGCTACATAATGTTTGCCTATTTTTGTGACCGTAGCAGGCAAGAAAGCTTTCTTAAGAATTGCGCAAAAAGCTCATCAAGTTCTCACCCTGCGTCCACGCGTCATTTCCGAAAGTCAATAGCAGCATCGGCTTGAAACAGTCAATTTAATTTCTTATCTTGGAGATTATCTATCAGATATCGGAAAATGGATCGTCCCGTTCAATTGTCTCATCTTGACATTCATGTAGGCCAGGTTAGTTGAGTATTAATTATAAGAGCAGAAGAGATCTGTAACAGATAAAATTTGTCAATACTGAATTTAGAATTGGTGGGGGGACAATTGGTCATTTCAGCTGATCGGTTAAGACATCAATCTAAATGTCATGTCATCAGTTAAGAAGAATAAAATCATAGCTGCGTTGAGAGGCAACATATTTGAAGGATTTCAATAAAAAATTCTGAATAACCCTGAATCTAGTCATGACGGCCGGCCACAATCGCAAATTCGTCATGACAACGCATGTCAACGTCGCAAAAAATGTTTTTAATGCGCTCCGTACTCTGTACGCAGGTAATTATTGTTATTGCAAGCGTCGGATTTCTATGATTGCGATTTACAATCTGGCATTTTAAAATAAGAAATATGGACAAAACCATGTGCGCCACATGTTGTATAACACAAAAGATCCATGAATGAATGAGTGTCATCATCCAAAACATTCTTCGACCCTGACCAACATAGAGAAAAATGATGTAGGCTAATTGCATTTTGAAGGCATTTTATCTTTTGGTATTTAGATATTTGCTCATATTTATATTGATCTGCGCGCGTCTTCGGCTTCGTAGAGTGGAAGCATCGCATCTAACCTTAATGTTGAAATGGCACATCACTATAGACATTAGTTCCTTCTCGAATGGATGATTCGTGTATCGCTTGCTAATGGAAATGGCAAACAATAAGCTGTAAGCAGAAGACACCAGACCCAGTGAGAGAGGCGCTGTGCTGTGTTCGCACACACGAAAATACACATCGCTGTCTGGCTATCATTCGATTCAGTGAATACACTATACAGTGAGAATACTGAGATGACAATGGTGAAATCATCATTAACCCTTTAAGCCCGGCCGACGAGCGGAGCTCGTCATTAGGGGTCCGGCAGACGAGCGGTGCTCGTCATTAGGGGTCTGGCAGACAAGCGTTGCTTGTATAGCCACATGTGCGTTTAAGATACTGTTTATAGAGAGATACCGGAATAGAAAGCAACTTTTCATTCATAGCCGGCTTGCTCGACTGAGGTGTCTTTTGCGCACGCGTGACTGTAACGTCATGCCAATCGATGCAGCCGTCTTTATTCATCACAGGCAGAGTGAGCGATATTAGAACAGGCAGCCAACGCATCTGAATGATTCATTTGTCATCATGGCTACCGGTGCTCGGTCACGACGGGTGATACGAGTAGTACCTGTTGGTTTTCCCTTCCTTTGATAACTAAACTTGATTATTTTGATACTTGATACTTTTGCCAAATATAGCAGTAATAGAGAGCTGAAAATATTCATATAGCCGGGCCTAAAGGGTTAAGTGAGCTAATTTTTGTACACCTGCTATTTTTTTAAATAATGATTAGAAGGGCCAACATAACGGATAAAACTTGTGCGAAATGATCTGAAATCAGTCTGCGAATCTGAAGGAATTGTGGCATTCGAAGCATCTTGCTGGAACTCACAGGAATCCGCATGCGACACACGACTTTTTCCTATCTCTGTAAGGCATTGGAAATTCCTTTTTAATCGCTTTCTTGGTTCCTCGATGTGCCGGCGATTTCGAATAGATGTGTCTTCTAGCAAACCGAAGCAGAAAAACAAAATATTTAATTCTGTTACTTAGATTCATCAGTTAGCTAATCAGCTGACAAGTTCATTCACATTGTTTTATTCTATCAAGTAATTAAATTGCACTCTTATAAAATCTAATTTTAGGGGGAGAATCCAATGGCATTATTCTTACATAAAGTCAATTCTCGTGTTTCATAAGTCTGGTATGAACTACTCTATTTGTAATATTAATGGTTCTTAAATTGCTGAAATCATATTCTCTGGCGCTCAATCATCTGAAAATATTACCGATCTGATCAGTCTGACATGATATGTATCGTGATTTGCCTTAGGGAAAATGATGATCATTGTTTAGACCGTGGCTACTACCATGGCTGAGCCGATACAATGTTGGTATCGCGTTTATTACACCGACTGGGCCGGTTTCTCTGCTTGTTTCGTAAATAAGTGAAAGATGGAAGTCGTCTTGAGGAAAAATAGTGAAATACAGGATCACCCTTGTCATGTTGTAGAGTGCTGCTAAAAATTAGGAACATTTCATTTCTCCTCGGCTAGGTTAAATTTTTCCATTATCCTAAGTAGCTATTTGTGCAAAATTTGACATTTAAATTCTCTGGATAACGCGTGCCGTATTGCAGATGAAGTTCTCGATAGTGAGGTAAGCAAACGACAGAGAAAAGTGTAAAATTGTGTATGAGTTTATGCAACAGGTAGGCATAAGCACTGCACGGCTGTGATCAATAAAAATTCTATGAAAAGAAGTACAAAAAGTCGCAGTTGGAGCTGCGGACTATTTTTGAATTGGAGAATAGTCTCCGATAATGTGCAGCCAGGCAAGGCAGTGTGTGCTATTGGCATTCATTGTTATCGATGTAGTCATGAATCAGCTTAGTAACTCGCCGGATTTTAACTGACTTTTTCAGCTTTCTTTCACATCTTTCCTTCTTAACTTCCGATTATAAAAACTGCGGCTTCTTCCATTCACAAGATTGGTGCACATTGTGCAGGCCTGTGTGAACGTAGTGTATTTTCTCTGATTTTCCATTGTTTGTCCATATCTCTTCTTCTCTACACAACTCAAACATAAGTGCCGTCTCTTTTGGGGAAAGTTTCAGGTGATCATACTTCCTCAGAGCTTTGAATATGATGATCATGATTTAATGATATCTGTAGGAATGGGATTGCCTTTATAAAGTTGCTCGTCTGTACTGAAAAGATGACGTTCCTTATTTCTGCTATCTTTTTTGTAAAAAGGAGTTTTTATGATATCTATTGTCTTACTCAACCTGCTACAATTCTTAAGCACAGAACGAAGCATTGTACGATGCTGACGACAAATATCAAACGTACGAAGTCCTGTGCATGTTTACGTTATCGCTTCGTTAACATAACTTGCATGTTGTTAACGTTATCGCTAAACAGGAGGTCCTGGGGAACAATCAAGAGCAATTTCACATGATTTTATTGAATCGTTCTATAATTTTTTTGACACGCAGAAAATGTGTTGAAACGTCATGCAAGCACATAAGCACTGCAGTTGAATGTATGAAAATTACTGCTGACTCGCGGCTATCCGTCAAAGTCAATTGAGCGGTTTAACTGAATCTAAAGATAATCAGTATAACGGCAAACGATATTTCATTCTGTTTGGATGTTAATACGTCTACATTTTGTAAGTGAAGCTGGGTCTTCCCCTCAGCGCCATTTGAAGACAGCCAATGTGCGGTGGAGGTGCGCTTGAGGTTCGAGGATGCTGTAGCATAATTTTGTGCTCACGACTTGTAAAGGAAAAAAGTGAATCAAAATTTAAAATTCATAACTTTTGCTGGAAATCAACATTTGTTGTAATTTCCAAAGTCAATGCGACATAGGTTAGCATTATCATGAAAGATTTTGTTTTAAATATGATGGAACAAATTCATTGCCTGTCCCTTTAAAAGAGACGAAATTCATTTTTACATGCCTTCATTGTTACATTTAAAGCTATGAAGTCGCTTATTTCTAGCTAACAAGCTCGCTAAATTTCTGAAAAGGTCGAGGACGAAGAAAAACCAATTTATATGCGTTGATGTCCAATTTCAATATGTTTTAATTGATAAGCAATTGAAGCCCAACAAAATGATAATCGGCTGTCTGTCTGTCTGTTACAGTGGAGAAGAGTAAAGAACAGTAGACACAGACTACATATTGAAAATAATTAAGTGCAACATACAGTCTGTTACTTAGAAACAATAAGTTGATGTATCGTCGACCAATTAAAAATCCAATAGAATTGCAAGTACATCACCAAAATCTCACCATATAAAAGTTTATCTGAAATTTTGAGTCGGGGTATACTTGGGTATCTGCGTCATAGTACCCGCGTGTGGCTCGTAGTTGCGGCATTATACCCGCGTGTGGCCCTTAGTTGACCTCATGGGTCTACTTTTTAAAAGTATGATGTTTATGAGGGAAAGGATGGGCTCTTGGTACAGTATTTCTTGAAAATAAAAGTCGCTCTTGGATAGATGTATCTAGGTTACAGGTTTATAAACATCTTTATCCCCACTAATGTTTTGTCTCGAGGTCAATGTTTCCAAACCTTGGTCCAAGTGGACCTAGAGATCGCCATAGGTCCACGCAGGTCAAGGGGCGATTTACAAAAATTGGGGGAGATAATTGTGGCAGGGATTCATTACGAATTCCTGCCATGCTTCTTCTAACTGGTAGTATACTGTGATCGGATGTCATTGGCAACCAGAATCTTGAACATCCATTTTACTTAGTGTTTCACCTGTCACCAGCAACTTGCCTAACACTACGGGATGGGATAAAACTGATGTCATTTCTGTGCGCAGATAATGTTCATCAAACTTGCTGATGTTTCTGAAAAATTAAACACGCTAAACTGTGAGCTGCAAGGGCCGAATTAGACTTATTAATTCATTTAATTGACATTGTCATCGTTCGAATTCTCGCTTAAGGAACTGATGAAACACGACTTCACGAGGCTTAATCACTTGCAGGTGGAGGGCCGTGTTTCCGATCATGTGTTGGACGTCATCACATGCCATATCCTTTCACTGACTTCAGTGACTTCCATCAACGATTCCAGGACCTGCAAGAAATGGAAAAATTTTCTAACTAGCTAACCAGAATCTAGTCAAAAGCAATTGATAAAAATTCAAAATTTTTCAACTCAACATAGGACTTGAATAGTATCACAGCGCTTTTCGCATGGAACATTCAGGACCTGTTTTACTTATAATTTGGTGTACTTTACTACTATCAAGCTTCCTTTATATTAATCGATACTTTCAGCGTATGGAAAACTTCCATTGTAGATAGATTTGAAAGAAATAAGCGGCCGATTATTAATATCAGTACAACCCCTGGCACAGACACACACACATACACTGTCAGCAGTAAAAAAGATGTGAATCTCTTTTACTGTTATTGATTTCCAATGAACATATGAAAGTTTGGAAAAACTGATGTATTTGGCACTACGTGTTACTTAGGAGGGGTGTTTGAATAGTTCATAATTCGAAAGGGATAAATGGGCAAAAATGGTTGCGGAAACATTGCTCTAGTATTCATGCTACGTAACATCCTACGAAGATCAAGAAGTCTGGTTGTGGTCCTGATAATCTTCTATCTCTGATATTTCGACGATTTGCCGCCCTTGGCGGAATTTCTCTCTCTCTCCGGCTATAACAGCGTTATTGAAAGGAATATGCGTGATGTTTGAATTGTGCCTAAAACGAGCATTCACTCAGCCGTTCCCCAAGTCTCCGAATTTCAACTTCAATCCAATATTCATGTTGCCATCTTGATACTTCCGCATCTACTCACAGCAGCAACAATTCAATTACAACTACTCAGCCATTAAATCATTACAACTTCACTGACGCCTTCTGCAAGTAGTGCTGAAGTAGAGCAGCCACCATGTATTTCTGATTTTCATCTGTTTAACTGAACAATATGCATATAGAAATTTATTGATCGTTCACTATTATGCTTCCGAGTATTATTTTGTAGTCAAACAAAATATATATTAACATGTAGCATATCATATTATTGTGAATATGATTTCCAGTTACTCAGCATTGGAAACATTTGGTTCTTAACATGAGATTGAGTACCAAATTTTCTACTTGAAGAGTCACACAGACGTACTACACCAGTCATCAGTATACAGTCTTTTGAGTAACACTTCAGCAGGTATATAAACCATTTAGCACCCACTTTCATTTGTAGACTTATCGTCCCCAAAAATAGGGACGATGGGAGAATCGATAGGAAGTGAGTGCTAAATGGTTGCACAAATATGGACGATGAAACAGGTGGAGACGATAGAATATAAAGGAGGGCCTCGTCTGACGTTTCTCAATAGTTTATCAGTAATCTACTGAAGGCGTGGAGTTATACGCACATGTGCATGGATGCGCCCACACCGTCTGCGCTTTCGTCTATGAACCATTTTCTTATAGAAGCATTACAATCCTTGCTTATCTTTCATCGTCACTATTTGCACAGCCATTCAGCACTCACTTCCTATCGATTCTCCCATCGTCCCCATTTTTGGGGATGATAAGTCTAAAAATGAAAGTGGGTGCTAGATGGTTTTATATACCTGCTCACTTATCACAGACAGTGTCTTATAGTACGTTATGAGACACTCCAATCCACTGATTCGTCCCATTTCAGATCGAGGATGAACGAGGATGACTCAACAGGAGACGATGATTCCGTTCTGTCGTTGAGTGTTGCTCATTATGCTGCTGAACGGAGATGTCTCCATGTATGCATGTCAAGCGTAGCCAAAGTCTCAATGTCGAAACTGCGGCGGTGCATTGATCCAATCGGAAGCATAGTTGAGGAATTGATTAATGTCTGTACCCGGCTGAACTCTCGTGTGAGGTTTGAGGCTGATTCAAGACAGAGCAAGGAATTATTCCTCTGCGGCTTTTGCAACTCAATCATGGTGGACGCAGTCACTATTGCTTGCGGTCATACCTTTTGTCAAAAATGTATTTATTCTCATCAGTATCGACCTTGTATCATCTGCAACTCTCATTGCATGAACCGATTGTATACCCCCAACATCATCGTCAACAAATGCATTGAAATGAGTCATCCGTTCGAAAAGGAGAAGAGGAGGCTGAAAGAACTTGGTAATCAACACATGATTGAGAACAATTTCATCAAAGCTATCGACCATTATACGAGAGGAATCAAAT
>CAJQUW010015176.1:0-167889 GCA_907163375.1 Prostheceraeus crozeri | reverse complement strand
GGTGGGAGTCAAAGTAAATGTCATCTTGGAAATAATTTCTCAACGATTTCAAAAGGAATCCACAGTCAGCTCGTGCTAGACAGACCCATGGATAGACCTGGCGTCGATCCGGTATCTTCATCGTCATGCAACTCTCCACCTCCAAAACCTTTATTTATTAAATGAATCTCTCGATGCATAAAATAGCTCGCCTTTTTTCGGGTTACATTTCAGCAGCTTGCAAACATTTTATCATTGCATAATTATTTGGCGAATCAGAAAAGATCGCAGGCACAGTCTCTGTAAATTGTACTTTACTTTGCAGAGTCAAGCAGCTCGTTTCAAATAAAAGCTCGAGAGTGATCATTTTAGTACGAGAGCAAACTGTCAACTTGCGAAAGCAGGGAAATTGCGTTGAACAGTATAAATGCATTTCTCGTCCAAGTGAATGCAGCTTTATTTAATTGATCGTTGCACTAAAGCGAAGATATTCAGTAATGGTAAAGGATTTCACAATTGCCGGAATATCGCATTCAGTGCGAATCATGAAAAGTGGCAAAGAACTTTCACTCCACGCTTCTCCAACTTTCCTAACTTTCATCCCATGCAATCTAAATGGTCGGACGTTTCATATGCTTTCAAATCATAATAAGAATCCACAAACACAGTCTCTTGTGGCAAAATTTCCTTGTCCATCAGAGGCCATTTCCTCGATTGTTCCCATTTCTATGGATTGTTCTTTAAGACAATTTTCCATGCAGACGACTTATTTTGTGGGATATTGCGAGACACGCATGTTGGAGCACTACTAAAGATGGAAGGTAATGCATCGTTGAAAGTTTTGCATCATCTGTTAGACAAAGATTGAGATTCAGTTTTCTCCATATATTTGTATCAGGGCTGTGGAGCCGGAGCCGAGCCGGAGCCGGAGCCTTACGGAGCCGATGGATTTGGTCGGAGCCGGAGCCGATTTATCACAAAGGCTCCGGCTCCGATAGTTTGAGCTTTGATATAAATCTAGAATTTTGAAAGGTATTAATTGGCATCATAAAAAAATTAAATCATTTGAAATCTAAAGATATGTCTTTTAAGTATACCAATGATCTGTCCTCCACGATATCTTTCTTTGCAGTTGCCGCCTTCTTTTGTATTATATGTATCATATTTACACACATGTGTAATATTTTTTTATTACATATGTTTCTTAAAACTAATTTCCATAGCTTTTAGTGACAACGTATTCTCCAAAATCCATTAATTTGAAGACTTGTTATATGCATGCTAACTAGATGATTGTAGATTCCTAGAGACAAGTCGCCAGTCATTTATGTACACATTTCCAGTTCAGTCAGCAAAGATAATATAGCTTCATTTCTTGCGCAATGTCTTAAATCTAATACGGTTACTGTTACCATCTATCGGTATGGCTACTGGCAGAAGCTACTGGCATCTGTGACAATGCCAATTTCCTTAGATTGTATTGTAGGCTCTTGTGCAGTCCCCCCACCTACATTTTTCAAAACAATCGATTATTCAATTTGATCAATTTTGATTGAAGGGATAACTCTTCACACTCACACGAATGACCTGACTACAAGTCCTCGCATGGCTATAGCAATAAGCGATCCATAGCCACTTCTAGTAGCGCCTTATTATTCTAAAGGTATATCATTCACAATGAATTTCCTTTGACTTCAAAATTCAAAGGGTATATTTCAATGCGAAAAAAACCCGAAGGAAAATTACAATGTTGACTTGCTGACGAAGTTTGCGACTATGACATCGCAATTACCCACGTAGGTTTTTACAACACTCAAACTTAATGCTTCACTCAAACCGGTGATGCTGAAACGGACATCCAATGGTGCTGCATCTTTTGACCAGAGAAAAAATGGGGGGAGAGGACTGCACAAGAGCCGTATTGTGTAATAGTATTTCCCCAAATGTCATAGACCTGTGGATTTCAAGAATTTTCATTTTTATTTTTTCCGTCTGTCAACACTTTATGCTGATATCATGTTGACTTATATGTAAACAATAAAAAAAGACTGAGACACTCTCAATAAAGGCGTCTTTTGACCTCCCTTTTCTATTGTCTGTGACGTTAAACCGCACGCGCATTCAAAAGCTAGCAAAGTAGATGGGATTTCTGCTCGGTGCTCGCAGTCAAATTTTTATAATGCATTGCACCCTGCAACATGCTGTGTGATACTCCGAGTTCAGTTTCATCAGCCTAACCATCATCAGAGGAATAGTGGTAATATGTTATGCATAAATTGAATATAAATATATACATGAATCATTGATGAATTATTTAGTGCAACTTTGCGCCATAATGAAAAATACGAAATTAACATAATGTAAGTTAAGCCTTAACTTATTAAGTATGCTGCATAGAATTACAAAACTCGTCCTAAATTAGATATTTTTAATTTTTTAAGTATAATTTTCAATTATACATTTCTAGCCTACATTGCAATGAGACTATCTAAATTACAATTTCTACAGATGATGAGTCGTGGGCTACCCACCGATCATATTATTCATGGACCTTATTGCCTTTATTGGATAAAGGCAATAACAAATAGCAATAACAACCTAAGCTGGCCTATATACACTTTAATATTCAATAAAACAATTGATATCTTTATTGATACGGTATATTTGGCTATATAGCCTATACCCTTTCCATGTTCGAGTAGATGCAGGCCCTATAAGCTATTTAGAGGCACACGCTATCCAGTTTCATATTTAAGCTTTGTTAAAAAGCTTATACTACTATTCGGCCCCTGTGACGGCTAATTAGGTATATCATCATCACTCATGTACAAAGACAGTGGAAGATGTAAAGACTGTAAACTCGTAGAAAATTTGGAAACGGTATATATCTACGATGAGTACAAAAATATGGTAGCTCCTATCTTCTAATGTATTAAAATTATTCGATATCTTCGTTGAGGACAAATAAGTTGTTTCCAAAAGCTTAACATACAGAGATAGGAGAGTTTTCAGTCTTTGAATATTACATAGTCTTTGCTCATGTAGTCTTATTTAATGTAGCCTCGTAGTAGACTGCAGGCTAGGCCAATTTATATTTAGCCAGTGCGGGAGATCTTTATCTAATTTAACCAATCCAGGTTATAACTTTATTTTATCTTTCAGAGATAGTCAATTCATGCAAAAATATATGACAAGTATGTTATTTATCATTATATTAGGCTATTATCATTTTTATTATTAACTTAAGTCGTTGCTTGTTAATGAAAACTAATTTGATGATTGTAAAGCCTCTAAAGGCCACACCGTTATCCAAAAAACCCGTTCAACGGATCCAGGATAACCAGCATAGATAGAACCTGAATTTGAAGTCGGAGCCGGAGCCTTTCACATCAGTGTCGTGGAGCCGGAGCCGATGAGATAACGCATCGGCTCCACAGCCCTGATTTGTATCACAAGAAAAATTGACAAAATCCTGTTTCTCAAATTGTTCAAAGACCAAAATCTGAAGTTGCTATTTTTAATCCTTTGCAACGATTTGGAATGAATATTCTCCACTTTCGACATATATAATCTGATCCACTTCTACAATAGTCCTGTATTCGATTTTGGAAGCCTGTAAAACGTTATCTTTGGCGTTGTTTCCGACTCACATGAGATGTCAACAATCCTGGAATACAGCATTTATTACGCATGCTTGTGCGAGGACCGTTTATATCCAAACGTTCAGCAAGCCATTTTTTGTGATAGCCTTGTAGAAAGCTGAACGACTTGCATGTTTTACAGCATGGAAACACATAGGAACATAGAAAGTTGCAATTATGTCAAGACTCAACTTGTAGGCGTCAAATTTCAATGTCACTTCCTGGTTAAGCGCAGCGCAGATAAATAGGGTTCCCTGGAAAGGCATTTTAGAAATCTCAGTTAGCCTATATCTGCATGTGTATTCATAGCATTGCTGCCCATACCATTTCAACTGCGCACAATATTGTCATTAACATAGATTTTTTCGGGCAGCATAGGACATTTTCAGGCGTTCACGTGCCCTCAAATGCCCTACATTATTGACCACAAAAATCCATGCTAATGCTATATTGTCATTTTAGAAATCGTTGAAAACAACAATTTGAAGAGAATAGTGGATTAAAAATATTCAGAAAGTCGAAAATACGACCACAAATACTGAAAAAAATTTGCAAATGCATTTAGCCATTTCTTCGCAGCCTGATAGAGATCTCTTGCACTTCACTTGAATGTTGATATTTATCTAATCTGCATGAAATGTTGCTTATAAGCCTAAATAGAAAATAGACTAGTATATGAAGTTTTTGGGCGATTAGTAAAACTTTACGGGTTACAGATAAATCTGAAAACCTTGGAGAATTAACCTGTACGCATCTCTGACTGGAGGACTGTACATAATATACAATTCCTATCTGTAGGCAAGGGATTGTCTACACGACTAATTTATAAACTATTTTATAAGAATAACAGAATAGTGCACTCAGATCGCCTTTTCCACACTCAGTGACTTAAATTTTTCTCGAAATTTTCGATGAATTCTCGGACATATTTCCCGGGAATCGGACTCGAATTTGTCGGGAATTCCCGTGTTCAACCCTACCATGCAATCAGTTAGTGACCCATGTTCGCTGAGGAATTTCTGGTTTCTGATGCATTGCGAGGACACCATGCAAAATGGTATTTTGATTGAGCATTCGCTATTTCGACTAATCATGATTTTAACACCTGGTAGATAATTCTTCAAGAATTGCCCGATGCGGAGTTTGAGTTCCAAAGTCCTATCATTTTGACCGGGGTCGGAGTCAAATGATAGGACTCCAGACTGCGACCTCGACCAAAGACTAGACCCGAGCACATGGTCTCAGACGCAAAGCTTTTAATCAACGACCTTCGATAAGTTTCCTATGGTGTTTAGATGATTTTTTTTATTTGTGAAATATTAACTTTGTAACAGGGATGCGGAGTCGGAGTCCTATAATTTTTGCTGGAGTCGGAGTCCTATCAAACGGACTCCGGCCCATAACTAGACCAGAAATATAATACAAACAAATTACATATTCTCGTGCATATAGCTGTCACTGTCTTGATATCAACTTTCTCCGTCAAACAAAAGTACAGAGACACTGCTGCATGCAAAGCTTGGAATAGTTGAGAGAATGACCCGTGATAGTGAAACAGGATTGTCTTTTCACTCGCTGATTCAGTAGAGAAGACAGGCCTTCCTAGCCTCGATCACACCTACGCGCCAAAGGTCACATCAGAGACAAAAATGAACCTCACGTTAATTGTGTGTGATGGGTCCTCTAAAGCGCATATTAAAATCAAAAGTGTACTCATATTTTTTGAGAAGGATGGTGGATTTTCCTGCCTGGTAGAGACTGGAGAAAAACCGTGGGAAGCACACATCAAGAAGATGGGAGCAGCCGAGTCGCATGCATCCAACTGAAAGCGACATCTGATGAACTTTCATCGAAAATGATTGATAATTGATACAGCAATGATCCCTAAAAATGGGTTCAGGTAAGCCTATAAAGATCTATGAAGTAGGTTACCACTTAATTTTTCAAAAAACCAGGCTTTATATATTGGTCACCCGGAGTCGGAGTCCAATCAAAATGATGACTCCGCATCCCTGCTTCCCCCGCATTCCCTGTTGTCTTGATATCAACTTTCTCCGTCCCTACTTTCTCCTTCCAACATCCCTGCTTTGTAATTCCTATGTTTTTGGTGTCTTTGGATGGGCTGAAAGGGTCTACAATTAATGTTCTCCTTTCAAATCCAATCACATTATGGTTGGAAATTCTTCGGAAGACTTTTAGTTACATGCTACGAATGTATTCGAATCAACTTCCATTTTGAAATTTTCCAAACGTTCAAATCAAAGTAAGTATGGTTCAAATCATTAACAATTTGAAACTTGAAAGCTCTGTGGAAGCACAAGATACATTATTTGAATCGTCACTCGTCACTGATGTTTTCCAACTAATTCAGTATCCCAAAGTATAAACACGTGTATGGACCATTCTAAAAACTGCTCTTTTTTCGTTTTCTTCCAACCCAAATTTTACAGAATATTTGGCATGTAGATTGATTTAGATGCATCTAAATCAATCTACACTGTAAATCGCTCAATACCAATCACATACAAAGGATGCATACCAAAATATTTTTTTGGTATATTTCTGTATTCTCTTGGTATATGTTTGTATGCTTTTCGCATGGTTTTTCAAATGTGATATGCTTTACATACTAAAGCCGTACCAGCACAATGTTAAGGGAAAGCATCAATGATTTCTAATGTATGTTGATTTAAGGCCTTTTGTCAATAAAGATCACACTAATGTTACTACTGTTTTGTAGGTAGTTAGATAATGACATTCAAGAGTCAAACTTACAATGCTGTATTCGATTTTAATACAAGTAAGTCTGAGGCATTTCATAAATAATCAATAAAGTATTTAACCATCAACAATTATGCATTATGTAATTTTGGAACTAAGCATATTATCAATCCGAAATAAAAACACATCATAATTCATGAACGGAAAAATAGTTATGTTTGAGATGTATAAGTCAACATGGTTGCTCGATAGTTATCGTATTATTTAAATGATGTTTATTAACTTAGTTCATGAGGCGTTACTTTAACAATAATTCCAATATAGTTAAATTCCACACTTTCACAAAGAAATATTCACGACTAGTATTACTGGGAAAATGATATTTGACAGTAGTATGTAATATAACTTATTTTTTGCCATGTGACTTAACGCTCTTCATACTAAACACATACCAATGAGGACGAATTTGCATCGGGTCTACCGGTATCCGGGCATACCAACAATTCGTATTTAATTGTAAAACAGCCAATCACAGGTAGAATAGTTCGTATCGCTACATACCAATCACATACTAAAGTAAGTGAGATGTGGTATGAAAAACATGCCAGATCTCTGTAAACATACGAGAATCTCGTATCAGACGTTAGTTTCAAATTGTATGTGATTTTGGTATATGTTTGTATGTAATTTTCGTATCCAGCGGTTTACAGTGTACCTGTCAAATATTCTGAAGCATGCTTCACCTTAGTAGCAATGTAAACAGCCCCTTCCCTGCAAACGATAAAACCAGATAAAACAAACAAATAGCTAATGGCTATGTTTACTCAATTAGAAGACTGACAGCAGCAGTTTGCAAAAATACATGTGGAAGATTTCACTTCACAAATAGGCCTAATCGTTTTGTAGGTGCACATTTGTAAATGCTTGACAACAAAGGATAAGACGTTTTCTGAAAAGAGAAGCATCATTCTTTTATTGATTGTCTCCTGTGTGTTTCTGTCGATCTACTGCTACTTCTATAGAAAGAACAGATCTCAAAAGTTGTAGAACCTGTGTCAGCAGATATAAAGCTCATAAGTTCCGTGTATGCTCTTCAAAAAGAACGGACGAATTGTCGAGCGAAAAGTCTCTTCCGTTGTTGTTTAGCGAATTCACTTCACACAAGCTGTCTACATTGATATATTTGAACATGGTGTCAAGTCAATATGGTCTTCGTGCAAAATGGTTTCCACAATGGTCTTGTTAAAAGTGTCCGCGGGAAAGCAACATAATAAAACTTTAATGAAAGAACGGCTTCAGCAACATCAAAAACCTAGGATTCTGTTGAAATTAAAGCAGAAAACTGAATTGCTTCTGACCAAAGTAAGCATGCTTCTGACAATTTGAAAGTAGGCCTACTTCCAAGAACTGTCAGAGACATCTGAATTTCTGGTCAAAAATGTAATAGTTTTAGGTGTCGCTGAAATCGATTCATTTCTGCTACTAAAATTCCAGTTTAAGACTTTCCCTGGTACAGTTTTATCAAAACCTGGTTTCAGGACCATTTTGACCTTTAAATACAACTATCAGCTGTAAAAATATCAATCAGTACGAAGTTAAGTTTATACAGTCAATGCCGTTCTGTCAAAAGCAACTTAGCACTTTTCTCGAAAGATCTACAAAGGGAAATATGTTGTCCGGAAAAAATGTGGAACACACTTTGTTTAGAAAAAAGTTTCGGAATACTGGTTAGAAATTGCAAATAAAATATCACATCTCCATTCCACTGAGACAAAGACAACTTGAACAAGATATTCTAAGTTGACAGGCGCACAATAAAACATAATACTGTATGGAAAAGTGTCAAGAAATAAAGTCAAGAAAGCAAGATCTATAATCGATATTCACAATTAAGTGTATCATTGCAACAAAATGGCACTAGAATACACGCAGTATTACGTTACATGAAGAATTTTTAAGACTGATATGCATAAGTACATACAATGCTGGAAACAACACGAAAATTGAATGCGATAATAAAATAAAACTACTTTAAATGCTGGAGTTACAAATGTATGTAAGTGAACACAAGGTGCATTACTAAAAAGATCACTCATGAAGGTGCATTTCTTTGTACATTCACTCTAATTGAGTGAAAATCAGTTTACAAAGCAACTTTTTGACAAAAGCATATGGGAAAATATTGAAAAGATGACGTTATAAAACATATTCAGAATATACAAAAGCAACATCAGCTTCTAGAAGGCAATAGCATGAAGATGTTCGACGACTAGCGCAAATATTTATCATGAGATTGCCATGTATACTGAATTGACAAATATTATTTCAACACTGAAGTGTGGAGGAAAAATAGAGTATAAGTTTATATTATCTATTCATTCTTATTAATAATTAATCTCTACGCCTTGCATGCATAAGCTCGATGGTGATTCACACCATAATGTTTAAAAAATCACGATGATGTTTGGTGGCGATTGCAGCAGTCCCTATACAAAGTGAGTGATTTATAATTTGATTATATTCAACTTACAGGAACATGAAATTCAACAATGTAAATGAATCCAAATGAACACAATCGAAAAAAACGATGCGAAAGGTTGCGAAAGATCTCATTTAAATATTTGGATTCGAAGTGAAGCGAATTCATGCAAACTCTGAAAAAATCAGTTAAAGAGGTTCAGAAAACAACTCGCCATCAAAAAACTGCATCATATTATCATAAACAAAGAAACATATTCCAGAAGTAGGGATTAAACGGAGAAATGCGAGGGTACCACCGCGGTATAATCCTTTTAATCCTTCCTGGTTCCATAATTCGCGAAACACTGATAAAATACTTTGAGGAGGACTTTCAACTGGTGATGACATTTGCCTGGTTTTGACTACGTCACCAGGAAGTCCGAGGAAGCAACTGAAACAGCCACTTCCAATACCTGCAAGAACGCTTTGCCAAGTACTCAGTTTTGCCCTACCAGTCTCAGGACGAGATCGATCATCGAGACTAAGAATAGCATCTCGACTGATTTCCAAGCCGACGAAGTAACCTGTACAAGCGAAAACTTCTCTTAGAAGAGCACCTGATGTTCCACGATAAAATCCCATTATTCCTCTTTTCTGATAGACAAATTGAATCATCTTGAGAGGTCGACGAGTCGAATCACTTATCCTACCTGTAATAGACATTTGATTCTATCTCCAGGTGCAGCAAAAAGGCCTGCAATGAATCCAGCGAAAATGCCAGCTTTGATCACGTCAATCAATCTTGGTCCATGACTTTCTGTCTCCACAGCTATCATTTTCAAACCAACATTATATCCGAAAAAGTATGACGACATGACTGGAATATTGGTCATCAAATTAAGGCTCATGCCGCGATAAAAGCCGATATATCCTTCTTGACAAATTGCCTTTCGTATGCAATCGAAAATTCCATTGTACAATTTTGTGTTTGATTCTTTGGCTAATGGCTGAGTTTGTAAGCGAACTTTGATAGTGTCCAAAGGATATCCCGAAACGGCGGTAGCTATCGCACCACCTACTCCTCCAGCTATCAAACAGTGAATAGCGTTGCTGGAAACTTTCCATGACTACCGCTCGTGGTAAGCACGTAGACAGAAGAACAATTGATAATTCACCAGCATTTATAGACTCATTCAATGTTAGTCCACTTTAACTGAAAAACAAAGGACACATGTCAGCTATAATGCATGCGGAGCTCAAGTTTCGTGGGTTTAAAAAGAAAAACAACTTAGTCATCAGACATGACGGCAAGTGCATGCGTCATTCTTCAATAGATTTCTAATCGTGGTAAGCTGATGGAATAGACAGCAGGTATCTACGTGTATATGCCTGCAAATTTGCCTGGTCTTCTTTGAATTTTTTCTGACAAATGCTTGCAAAACTGAACGAAGTGTCTCCGACACAAAAGGAGAAACTAAGTTTCAGTGTTCAAGTTCGTAATAATGTTTGCTACGGTACAAAATATCCTACATTGCGTATTTCTATGCTGCAAAAAAACATGATATATTATGTGAGTAAATTTTAAATTGCAATCTTCCTTGTGTGAATTCTATCTAGTATATATAGCAATCATGAAAGTGATTATATTTAAGTGAACAACAAGTAATTAACTCAAGTCATTGATGAAAGCAAAAAATAATGAGTGCAAGAAGATGAGTGACACTGGAGACGACGAACAGTTTAAAAAAATCCCAGCTAAACGGAATCCCAGCGCGAGATCACTGCCTTGCGCAATTGCAACAACCAGATATTTCCAAAACAAGCTAGTTCAAGAATGTACTGACCAATCAAATCGGCATATTTATGACACCAAGGAGGTTCAGCTGAAGAAGCAGCAGAACTACACTCCAGAGAAGAATTGATTGAATTGGAGGCCGCAATTGAATCCATGCAAATGAAATTCCACATGAGCGGTGTTCGCAAAGTGAATGTGCACCTCACATAAGGCCTTTTACCATCACTTCTGATTTAGCAAACAGGCTCGATGACTGACGGAATTCCCGCAGAAAGAAAAGCACGGCGAAAAATGTCGCTCACTTGAGAATGCCTGGGAGCCAGATATTGTGTTTTTGAATTAAATCTACTGACTTCTTCCTCTTCTCCTGGCTTTTATCCCACTCATCGCCGGTGCGGATTTTCCTCCTTCACTCGTTTTGGTCTTGAGCGTCTTCTCGTTCAGGTCCGCTACTTTGAGGTCCTACCCCTCGCAATTACGCCATCTTCTCCTTGGCCTTCTCCTCTTCCACCTCCCGACCTTCGTATCCATTACTCTCTTCCCCACATAACTCTCATTCCGTGTCTGTACGTGGCTAAACCCTCGCAGTCTTACTTCTTTCATCTTTGCGCCCAGCTTAACAACTTTCAACTTCTTCATGATGACTTTATTTCTAACTTTATCCAGCAAAGTCAAACCGCACAAAAGCCTCAACATCTTCATCTCCGCCACCTCTAGCTTCTTTTCCAGTCCTTTCGTGATCGCTACCGTCTTCATGCCGTATAGCATCTCCGGTCTTACAATTTCTTTGTGGATCCTTCCCTTCACCGTTCTTCATACTCTCCGATCACAAAGCTCTCCCGTCACTTTCCTCCAGCTCTTCCATCCTGCCGATATTCTCTTTCCGCTCCTTCATCTTCTTGAATCGTTGAACCTAAGTACACCTGAACGCTCTCCTCACTTCCTGTCCTTGTAACTTAACTTCACCTTCTTGTACACCTTCTGCGCCCACACAAAGGTACTCCGTCTCCATCCTACTCACTCGCATGCCTCTGTCCGCCAGCGCCTTCCTCCATAGCTCCAACCTCCTTTCCACTTCCCGCCTGGTTTCCGCACAGATCTATTGACTGTAATGTTCTAATGATCTCCACTGATATGATTGCTTGATTACTTAAGTTGAAATTCTACAGAAATTTGAATTTTAGGGAAGTGTACGTGTGTCAAATCCGGAGGAGAAATTATGTCACACCAGTGAAGCTCTTTGATCTCGATTATTTTTGTGCATGCGAAATATCCTTACCTTAGTTTTCGCAGCGAAAATTTCATCACTTAAAGTATATGCAAATGTAATTTCGTGTTCGTAACTTTTAAAATGTTTCCAAAGTAAAGAGTTTTAAATGTCACTCCACTGAAATATAGAATGGCTCATGCCATACTTTGTATGATGGACAAGACTGAGCATGAATGCACGTGGTGATTTACTTGTCAATGTAATGAGCTATAGGACTACTTTGCAATTAAACAAGAATAATAATGATATCATTTTTCAACTATTTTCAAAGTCTATCATAGACAAAAAAAGGCAACAAAGAATCAAAATAATGATCCAAACGGGTGCACTAATCATACGATAGGATGAACAATGTGGTAATTGACTGAGTACTGAAACTGGTGATTTTACTGACTGTTTTGTCTCTGAAGTCCGAAGTGATTCACTAATGTGAGATTTACTTCTTCACTTGGGAAGAAATTCCAGTGATTTATGACGTCATTGAGAATTGATGTGAGTTTACATTGATGACCATCAATTGACGTTTAAGAGACTAGAACGAAGAGATCGCTAAAAACATATCAATTTATCCTTCAAATAAGTGTTCCAAGATTTTTTGTGGTACCTGTACAAAGTCGATCAAATTTCATCTCACGTCATTGACTCATCGCGCAGTGCTCCGCGATCCACAGTCAAATGCTCAGGTAGTAGGCCTTAATGGCATACCATGTGGTATCATTGAAGTCGAATAATTCATAGCATTTCCCAAGCTCCATGTATAGTGTAGAGTAGGCCTACCCCATTTAATAGAATTCTACAAGGCATGCAATAATTTTAAGATTGATAGTCTATTGCATTCTTAAAAAATCGTAGGCTGGAAGACACGATTCTGGAAACTTTATGATAACGTAGGTGTAAGATAATGGTTCATTTTATTAACTTTTTCACTGCTGAATAAATGTAATTTTTCGGCAGAACAGCAGAAGTTCATAATAATATTGAAATGTGCATTTCACTTCATCGCTACTCTTCAAGTCAGCAGAGAAATGCGAAAGATAGTTTGCAAGATCTGTAGGTAATCATGATATGCAGTTAGATGTCAGTGAGTATTCTTTAGAGATTCCTGAAATGTTCATGCTCATCTCTGATATCTTGATTGAACTCTATTGACCAAATCTGTGAAGTATTGTGAAGGTTACAATTTTGATTCAATGTGTTTCTGAAGCAGAGTAAGGCAGAGATTGATTTAGTTTATATGATAGGCCTAAAAGATAGTTAAGAACAAGTCAAGGTAAATTTGTAAATTGGCCTTGTCATATAGATCAAGGTGATAAGCATTCAAAGACTTTCTGGTGAATTGTGAGTTGCGTATGACTAATATTTAGGTGGAAACTCAGGTAGTTTGCAATATTTGTCTACAGTTCTACAAACAGGATTTATAGTTCTCGTGCATTATGCAGTGTGGTTTGAAGCCATGTGTATAAGTTAAGAAATTTAACGGCGAATCGGCTAGCAACACTGATGTCACCCAACATGCATGTAGGTGCTCTTGAATTACATTACATTTACAAGCTCATACAATGCTGCAACTCTTTTGATTGACTAAACAATTTGTTCTAGAATGAATGTCTTCAGCGGTCGACATATTGAGAGGGCGATTGACAAAGCCAGCCGGTAAAACTTTTCGCCCGGGTAGGACCGGCGTTGATGAAACTGGCCCAGCCATCGACCGGTTCAAATGCTGAATTGGCTAAGCATCCGAATTTCATACTTCATTATTTGAATTATTCTAACTAATTTTGATTATCATAATTGTCAACATCTTTTTTGTCATAATTTCTAAAAGCGTGAAGGTTTGGGTTTGGGCCCACCAGTGACCTGAAAAGTTGAAAACTGGTGCGCCCATTGAAGAAACAGCTGTGCCCGAGTGCCAACTGCAATGCAAGAAATGGGATTACATGATTATTATTCTAACTGTGGTTATTTATTTACTAATTGATTTGAGTGTGATCTGCATCGACGCGATCGGTCAAATATTTTTGAAGTCTTATGCAGACGCCTATTTAGCGTCCCGTCAGTCTTACCTGCACAGTCTCCGAGCTTATGGAATGTGTTAGCACTCAGTGGTAGTTTGTGGCAGTTATGGAACAAGCATTTGTTGATGAAGAACTCGTTTCGGTTTCCGATCGACTTCAGCTTGCTCCCTCTCCAGCTTCTCGAGTTTTTAGAAGATATCACTTCTTATATCAATCGTGGCTATTCAGGGCGGATGCGATATACCTTGATTTTGAAAAGGCTTTCAACACCGTGCTGCACCAAGAACTATTGACCAAATTGCGCGAACTAGGTATTCATGGTGATCTTCACAACTTTTTTAAAGATTTTTCGAGTAGCAGATTAGAGTGTTGTTATTGTCGATGGTGTCTTTTCTTCTCCTTTCACTATGACATCTGGTCTCCCTCAACTCTCAAGGTTCAGTTACTGGTCCTGATATGTTTGCAGCTTACATCAATGACATCGAGATGTTGTTGCAAAATCTTTTATTCTCAAATATGCTGATGATATCAAGCTGTATATTGAAGTCAAGCGAGGTAACCTTCAAGAACCTGTTCGGTTACTGCAGACTGATCTGGAAGAGATTTCAGCGTGGCCCAGGAAATGGCAATTACGTCTGAATCCTTCCAAATCCCACGTCATTTCTTTGGACATCGTAATCCCTTAAATGCCTACGTAATCAATAACCAGTCCCTCAACGATTCAGCCTCCTAATCCTTCACAAGGCATCGCCTTAATCGAAAGGGTACAACGTTGCTTTACAGGGAGTGTGATACATTTATCGAAGCAACCCTTCGAAGACCGCTTTCGAAAACTGAGCATGCCAACGCTCCAACTTCGCCGCCGTGCTTTTGAATTACGCCGTGTTCAGAATTATTCTTCCCCTTACCTCATGTGATCCAGGGAACTTATCCAACCCAGTGACTGCAAAGACTCGTGGCCATGACTTAAAAATCTTCAAAAACCAAGCCAGCGTGTCATTGACAATTGGAATTCCCTACGCCTGACATGCTGAACTCTAAATCTGAACACAGAGCTTCAAGAAAAACTTGTACAATTTTCTGTTTTAAAAAACGAACTTTGTCACGTTCACAGTAGGCCTACCCGTGCATATGAATTTTGTGCATTTATGTGTGTAATAAAATAATGAACTATCGCAGTTGATAAGTTCCCGTTAAATTGCATAGAGGATATGACAGGAATAATGTTTTTAAAACTTTTGACCCATAGCAATGACCGATACGAACAAATGGACAATCATCGTTAAAATTGTAGTCGCATAACATGAAAGGACGTCACGATTGAGAAATGAGTCAGCTGATGGCAATTAAACTTGTAAAAATTGTCATGACTATTTCATCATGATAAACAAACAAAAATATTGAAATCTGCCATGGGTGTCTCCGATTTAATGTCCTCAGCGTCTAACTTCAGGTATAAAACAAAATCTATGCCAGGGATAATGAAGGTCTTCAAAGTCAATTTTGGCACGACAACATTGTCTACAACCATGGAATTCTCATCCTTTTTCTCATAGAATACACTTTCAAAATAGTGCACCATGGGGGAAAAAACAAGGTTATCAGATTGATGGAAGAAATAAGAGTGCGCAAAAAAGGAAAATAAATGCAGCAGTGAATATGCTGCCTGATAGGAAGGATAGCAGATGTTCGGGCATCCTGCACATAGGGCTGGGCATAGAGTAGGGGCTGGGGCTTACTCTATGGGCACGAGTTGCTGTTGATGATTCTAATGAGTTTGAATGTTAGCTATAAGTGACATGGTCATCCAGCCACATCTATTTGTGCCATTCATGGTCATCAGAAATCAATTACTTGGTCATGACAACTTCCCTTCGATCGGACTGCTAGAGAGTTTGATGGAAGAGCTGCTTTTCTTTCAGGTCCTTTTGAAGACCGTTTTGTGGATGATGATGTTTACATATGCCAATCTGCTGCTGTGAAATTTGGCATGTTTAGTTGATAGTTAGAGACAGGCTTCAATTGAAATTGTTGTTTTAATATCTGGAATCAGAAAGTCGCCAATTCAATATTTCGAAATTTCTTGGAATTTCGAGGTGCACCAGATTCTTAAATATCATCCAATGATTTTCAGACCTCTGTATTCTATCAAAAATATTTATTTTTCTCATTTTCTGTTTGTTTCCGTTTTTTGACTAAGTTTCGATGCCTTCCACCTTCAAAGAACCGAGTAGAGAATAATCTGATTTCCTAATTTTTGTCTGATAGTCTTTTAAACCTGAGGATGATCACTGTGCTGTCAGTGAATTCAGTTGTTCATCTAAAATGAAAGCAAAAATATCATCAGTAATATTGACTATTTCCAAAGTCCTGTGGAACCATAGGGACTTCTTTATGGTATGCAATTACCTGCGAAAGTCTTGAAAATAGTTTTCATTGTTTTATTGTTTCGAGCTAAGTGTCGACTGCTATGTGTATGCAGCCTGACTCTCAGCATAGCTAGACTGAAGGTGCATTATTTTCAGATAATGCTTTTTTGCTTATTCAAATCTAGGAATCAATGTCGGTAACATAGCTATGGGCTAAACATTCTCGCTGTGGATGTCTAAGTGACCATCCCATTGCATTCCGTCCTATTATTTGTAATTTAATGAATGATTGAAAGCGATCGAGAGCCATTTTTTCAAACATTCCTGTTCGATTATAGAGACTGATATTTAGAAACAGTACATTACTCCTATTTCTACATTTTGACAACACATTAGTAGGCTTCGGTAGGTTTGGTAGGTTTCTGTCCTTTCCGTCTTTTGCACACCTCTCTCGTCCGTTCTGTCAAGATTTTTTCTAAGTGCACATATCACAAGTGATGTGCTCCTTTTCCAATACTGGCAAAACATTTCCATAAATTAAACAAATGAATTTACTTATAATTGAAGGATGCACCAATTGAATATACGACATTCAGCTTTATCAGCAAGTTGATCAGCATTTAAATTAAACCTCCCGGCTTCATGTGTCGTCTCAATCTCTGTGCGAATAAATATATATACATATAAAAAGTAAAATACAGATGCTATAAAATATGTAAATAATACTACAAAAGAAAAAACAACTTTTATCAGCTGCCGATCGATTTCAGCCGTTTCTGGCTTGTCAAGGCAATCAACTGATTTATTCAACGAAATTGTACAGAAATTTCAGATATCATATCTAAATCAAAGAAATCAAACAGCGTTGAGGCAAGGATGAAGTAAATTAATGAACATGGCTTGAAAGAACTATCCAATGGAATGAGATGAATGTCAGATTGAAAAAATGGACTCTTGCGAGTCCAAATTAGCTCACTTAATGCTGCTTCGTTTTGGATTGCTTCATTCCATTTTTTCATCTGTTCTTCTGCATTTAGAGTATTCATTGTACTCATTTGTTTTACAGTCATTTCATTATCAATTCTATCCATAAAATCTTTTTTTACTGCAGCAGTCATGCGTAATCTTTTTCCATGTTTGACTGTCCTCTGTAAGGATTTTTAAAGAATTTTTTGGGAATCTTTTGAATAGCCTCATTTAACGCAGATTCATATATAGACGCAATAGATTCGTTTCTGAAAAATTCATAATACGAGAACTTCCTTTGTTGCAATTTCTTGTTCCATTCATCTTCTGAAACTTCTCGAAAATCTAATTTTTGTTTCATCTCTAGAGTTACATTTTTGATTCCAGTATTTAACTCATTTTTCATTGTTTGCACTTCGGATAATCACTCTGACTTAAACGTATTAATAAAGAAATTAATGTTCATTAATTTACTTCATCCTTGCCTCAACGCTGTTTAATTTCTTTGATTTAGATATGATATCTGAAATTTCTGTACAATTTCGTTGAATAAATCAGTTGATTGCCTTGACAAGCCAGAAACGGCTGAAATCGATCGGCAGCTGATAGAAGTTGTTTTTTCTTTTGTAGTATTATTTACATATATATATATATATATATATATAGTATATAAAAAAGTAAAACAAAAATGGCAAATGATAAAGATAAATCCAAAAACGTGGAAAGTCAAGGAAGAGACTTAAGTGCATGCCCGACCGGTTTCACTTGTAAACCAAGCTTCTCAAGGGCGTTCAATTTAGTGGAATCATATACAAAAATCATTGCTTAATTCAAAAAATATATAACATAGCAGGCGGAGTCAATACCATAGCTGCAGAAAGATAGTCAAATACTATGGATGACGATTGAGCAGTGGTTTGAAGATGTCTATACACTGTCTTTCTTTACTCTCTCTATAGCATCTGTCACAATTAGCTGGAAGTTTCAAAGATGGGAACTATGTTAAAAAGGTGGGTCATAATTTTTGGAACACACATGAATATGACGACTAACATGCAAAACACGATATTTCTCATCCTTTATTTGTTGCCGATGAACTCTGGTCCTGGCCCGTAGAGTGTCTCCCGTTTGACCAACGTATAGAGCACGGCAACCCCTGCATACCATGACATAGATGACGTCTTTCGAGTTGCAAGTCATGTTGTGTTTCATGTTAAAAGTTCGTTCTTCATTTCCAAACTTGTAATTAAATGCTTTTTCTGTTACTAAATGGTCGCGACATAGGCACCTTGATTGACCACACTTTGCTACACCCGTTAAAACTGTTCGATTATTTTTCGATAGCATGTACAACAAGGAAGAAGGCTGTCGATACGAAGGTCTGATGCGATATTCTTTAAAAGGATTGGTAAGTCTCAGACTTGAAAAAACAGGAGAGATCACATCTTTGAAAAAGTTAGGATTGTTAGGATTATAGGTTTGAACATATGAAATGATTTTTGTATCATTGACTTGAACTTCAGCTGAGTTAGTAAAGGATTTTGCTTTAGAGATTTCATCTTCAATCAAGTTTTTAGGATAACCCAGAATTTTCAGCCTATTATGCACTTCCGTTAACCTCATTTCTTTAGTTCTTTCATTTGAGACAATCCTACAGATTCGGTTCGATAACCCGTATGGAATATTGCGTTTCACCTGTCTCGGGTGACGTGAATCAAAAGGCACATACGCATGGCCATCCGTTGGCTTGAATGTTGGTCATATCCGTTGGTTATCCGTTGGTCATACGCTCAAACCTATAATCCTAACAATCCTAACTTTTTCAAAGATGTGATCTCTCCTGTTTTTTCAAGTCTGAGACTTACCAATCCTTTTAAAGAATATCGCATCAGACCTTCGTATCGACAGCCTTCTTCCTTGTTGCACATGCTATCGAAAAATAATCGAACAGTTTTAACGGGTGTAGCAAAGTGTGGTCAATCAAGGTGCCTATGTCGCGACCATTTAGTAACAGAAAAAGCATTTAATTACAAGTTTGGAAATGAAGAACGAACTTTTAACATGAAGCACAACATGACTTGCAACTCGAAAGACGTCATCTATGTCATGGTATGCAGGGGTTGCCGTGCTCTATACGTTGGTCAAACGGGAGACACTCTACGGGCCAGGACCAGAGTTCATCGGCAACAAATAAAGGATGAGAAATATCGTGTTTTGCATGTTAGTCGTCATATTCATGTGTGTTCCAAAAATTATGACCCACCTTTTAACATAGTTCCCATCTTGAAACTTCCAGCTAATTGTGACAGATGCTATAGAGAGAGTAAAGAAAGACAGTGTATAGACATCTTCAAACCACTGCTCAATCGTCATCCATAGTATTTGACTATCTTTCTGCAGCTATGGTATTGACTCCGCCTGCTATGTTATATATTTTTTGAATTAAGCAATGATTTTTGTATATGATTCCACTAAATTGAACGCCCTTGAGAAGCTTGGTTTACAAGTGAAACCGGTCGGGCATGCACTTAAGTCTCTTCCTTGACTTTCCACGTTTTTGGATTTATCTTTATATATATACAAGGTGTTTCAAAAGTAGGCTAACAGTAGAAATTGGCCTTGAAAAGCTATGTCTTAATGCTATAGATTAATAAGCTATGTCATAATAATCTTTTTCACGATGCCACAGATAGCTAATATGCCTTGTATTTGTAAGGGGCAAAAATTCAATACTCTTTGACATCGCGTAAATCATATAAAAATATCTCATGATCTCCAGTGTTTTCATGCCTACATATTTCACTACAACCCAATTTGAATCTATACCGATCATGAGAAGTCGAATAACTATCCAACATCTATCAAAAAAAAATTATTAGGAAACCATGTAAACAAGATAGTAGTTGTTTCAGTGTTACTGCGGAGAAGGAAGAACAGCTGATATTCGAATGTCCTCCGCGCCCCTCAGCCTGGTGCACGAAGACGCTGTCGTCAACACAAGACAGGGAGGCGAAGAAGGAAGAACAGCTGACATCCAAATGTCCTTCACCTTTGTTAATTCCAGCCTCCTCTTAGACCATCGTCAGAAGCTTCTGACGATGGCCTAGAGGATGCTGAAATTAATAAAGGTATTAACATTAAAACAGCTACCATTTTATTTGCTTGGTTTCCTAACAAAAAAATGAACAAATGAATAACCAAGGCCTATTCAACATATCAAAAAATTAATCAACTTAAAGTTGCAAAAATTCACGAACGCAAATGCTCAAAATGTCCACCATGGACATCGGCACATTCTTGTAGTCTTATCGGCCACACTGTGGCACACAGTTCTGCATAAGTTCCTGTCATCACTGATCTCTTGACAGGCATCTGTGATGTAGGAGCGGAGTTGAGAAAGTGTGTAAGGTTTTCGTCCGTACACTTTCTCCTTTACAACGCCCCAAAAGAAAAAGTCCATCGGAGTTAGATCGGGAGAGCGAGGAGGCCAAAGGATGCTACCACATCTCCCGATCCACTTTCCTGGAAAAGTGTCATTCAGATAGCTTCTGACACTCACTGCAAAATGCGCTGGTGCACCATCCTGCTGAAAGTACAGCTCATTGAAGTTGTTCAATGACTGCATCTCAGGAATCGCAAAGGATTGGAGCATTTGAAGGTACACCTCAGCCGTCACAGTTCTTTCAAAAAATACTGGCCCAATCACACCGTTGCTTGACATACCGGCCCAGACGGTTAAGCCAGGCTGGTTCAGCTCATTTGTTGATTCCATGTGCGGATTTTCAGGAACCTGTAGACACAGTTATGTCTATTTACGTGACCTGATAGTTTGAAACTGGCTTCGTCAGACCAAACTATCTTGTCAAGCAAATCTGGGTTCTCCCGAATTTCCGACAACATGAGCACAGCAAACTGCAAGCGTCGTTCAGCATCATCCGGTAGAAGGTGCTGCAACAGTCTGAGTCGGTATGGTTTCAACTCAACTTTCCTCATCAGTCTCCAAGTAGAGCTTAGAGAAATGTCCAACTCCAATGAGGCTCTTCTTGTTGACTTCTTCGGACTTTGAAACAAATGTTTGGGCCACTAGCTCCTCGTTTGATGTTATTGAAACTGAATCGAGGGAGTCCTGACTTCGGTGCATTCTCTACCGAACCGGTCTTTTCAAATTTATCTCGAATGCGATAAATAGCAAATCTTGATGGAGGATTGCTGTGAAAGGCATCTCTCCATTCCATTCGCACCTTTTCAGCATTCTTGTTTTTCCAAAAAGATTTCAAAATCCATTTTCTCTGATCATCTTTTAGATGACCCTGACATGACAGAAGCTGCAAATTCAAAAAAGCTTCAAGCTTGTTTAATTCACTTCAAGTCAAACTAACAGTGTTTGATTCAAATCAAATTAATTGAACATATCCATGTACGTAATGTCAGATTGGTGCTATATCTTGTCCATGATAGATTTCAAAATTCCTTTGGCAATGGAATGCTACTGCATAGACTTCTAAATGATAGTAGCAATTACTTCGAAGTCTATGGCTCATGTTGGACTGATCATGGATATCCATCGACTGATTCAGGTGTAAATCGCCAATAGAACGGTCAACATAGATTTCCTAGGGCAAAATCAACTGTTAGCCTACTTTTGAAACACCTTGTATATATATTATATTTTACCATCAGACTTGTAAAAGAGACAGTCGAAATATTGTCATAATAAGATCTTATTTATTGGCCTTGTCTTTCTTTTCATTTATTTATATATATATATATATATATATATAATTCAGATAGTCCAATATGGAAAAAATTCCAAATAAGGTAACCAAGAAAAACTAAATCTTTTCACTGACCGGTTTCTGCTTCTCCTGGGATCTTTGTAAAAGGAAATGTAATTATATTTTCAAAAAATACAAGGATGAACAAATCAAACATGGATATTTTTATGTTCGTGCTTATTTAATGAAGGTTTAAGCATAGAAATGAAAAACTCTTCTTTCTTCTCTCTTTGGTATTCACTGCATTGTGGAGGTAATCGATATATCGATGCGACCATAAATTTTACATAATTACTGGCACAACATGCTATGTGCTTGCTGACGTTTAGGATAGCATGGTTAAGATGGGATATTTGCCACCTGTGGATAGTTTTCTCGTCCTAAGAATGTCACTAGTTTGACCTACATAAAATTGACTGCAGCCGTTATAAAAAGGAGCGTAAATAACATTGCAATTATGACAATTATGATTAGATTCAATGTTGAAAGATCTCAAACCGTTTTCTACTTTAAGTACACTTAAAGTACACACTTTCCCCATCAACAAGGCAAAATTGACACCAATATAGTTTCTTTGTTATTTTCATTTAATATTCTATACAAATTTTTTGGGTTGTTTATATGCTTTTATGATTCGACACTTCTTAAAGGGATCCATTACTTTTAAAGCTCCCACAGTCGGAGCGATTACTTCATTGTACATATTCGGATTATTTCGGTTGTATGTTGAAACAAATGGTATACATATTATATCATTTTGTTTGTTTTCTTTTCTGTCATTTCCTCTTGATGCACGCTGAAATGCATTCTCAATCAAATAATTCGGATGATTTGAATTCAGTAAAACTTTCTTCAAATTAATCAATTCGATAGATTTGTTGCTGTAATTGGATACCAACAATTCCATTCTCTTTGCAAGGTTGTAAGGAATGTATATGTCTAGGGTGCGCAGAATTGAAAAGCACATAATTCATGCTGTCCGTCGGCTTGTGGTAAATTTCTGTTTCCAATTTCCCCATGTTCTTTGTAAGCAGTAACTTCAAGAAAATGATAGTCTTGGTATCATTATTCACAGTAAATCGAATCGATGTATTTAGACTGTTTAAAATTATGTTGAAAATGTCAATGCTGTCGAATTCAGTATTCCAAACGATGAAACAATCATCAATGTATCTGTTCCAATTTTCCGTTATTGTAGAGGTTATGTCGTCATTGTGTATTTCCTTTGTTGTTGAATACATTTTTTCCTCGAGAAATCCCATAAATAATATCGCATATGTAGGGGCCTATTCTACATGGCTCAACTTAAAACAAAGATCCGATTAAAACATCGGCACTCATCACATGGCATCCTACTCAATATTCTCTCCTTTCGAAGGGATAACATTTGTTCTGTCATAATTTAGACTTAAACTTTCATCGTGAATGTCCACATCTTTTTAATAATTTTTAAAACGAATCGTCCTATCAAATTCATGCATTTCATTGAAATTCCTTTTCGGAAATGGTAAATTTACAGCCTCTGGACAAAGGTTTCTGCCATCTTCATTTAAATCATACGATGAGAAGTTGAATGTAGAGATACTACTTAATATAAATAATTATTTGATTCATTTTCACAGTGATGTACATAATCACCATTTATGGAATCTTCATTCCCTTCATTGGAAGGATTACTTTTATTGTAGTTGTTTCAATATCTATTTCGCCTGTTATTGTATGGGAAGTTATTATTTCGTCTCCAATTAAAATTATCTCTTTGTTAGGGTTGATTATAGTGATCATACCGACGGTTATTTCTGTAGTTATTGTTCGCACGATAAATATATGCTGGCCGTCTTGATTCGAGACGCCACTGATTCTTGCTAGCGTGTGGTCTAGTATAAGTAACGCTATTCTGTTTGAAAAATTTAGATCTACTCTCAATGGAAATCAGGTGCTTTTCAGAAGAGAAAAATTCGCTTTCCTTTTCCCATATTTGGAATTTGGATACTTAGAGTTTCCTCTTTTAGAACTAAGTCTTTTCATTTTTCTATCTGAAGCTGAAGCTCCTTCCCTGTATAATTACTCTTTAAGTCCTCATGAATTTCATCATCATTTTTTCGAACACATCTTGATTTCGTGTTATATAAAATACATATTAAAAAATATAAAATATCCGCAGTCATTTTCAGTCTCTTAATCTTATGTTCCAATTCTTCTGTCTTTTATTGTCATCTGCCCAATGAAGATGAAAATCATGTCGATTTGTGCATCAATCAGATTAAACTGAATACCGGTACCGGAGTTGACATCATTGTCCGCTGAATTACATTGAAATTGCATTGAATATTAGGCTGCATTATTGTGCGGAAGCACGCTATGTCAAATTTCCATAGAAATCATACAATAATCAGAAGTTCGGAGCAAAGCTTTCTTACGTATCCATATCTAGCAAATAGAGAAATAATTATTTATAATGCATGATTTTGTAAGGCTTTCTATGTCCACAGGTTAATAAGTTCCGCGAAGCAGGTAATTATTTTTCTGGTTGGAAATTATTAACCTGATGGAGACTTCTATGAAAAAGTCATGCATTATAACAGATAATGCATAGATTTCTTTGGTCATTATTTGTCATAATAACCTCGAGCCTTCGGCTCTCGGTAATTATAGCAAATAATGACCTCAAATCTATGCATTATCTATTGTCCTAAGCTTTTCCATGATAGCTTCCCCAAAACTTATCATATCAATGCGCTAAAAAAACACGATATTTTCTCATTGAATATTATTTACATGAATATATCTATGACTCAAATAAACTTTTTGTCAAACATAGCAAAAAAGGATATCTATGATGCTTATAACAATATTGCTCATTACATGTAATGTGTACCTGTACATGTATGCCTACGTCATGCAGAAACTAATGAATACATATACATGTGATTTTAAGAACATGGTTAAAAAATCATTTATCAATTGTAAAAGTGCAATTGTCAAAGTTCCCACTGAATTGAATATTTATCTGAGGAGCCTGGGAAACTTGATCTTCACCTTGATACGTCAGCATTTGCGATGTACATGCCTCTTCTTCCATTCTCACCTTCCCGCACTTTCCCACTCTTTTTATCACCACTGATCGCTTGGATGTTGCCACGGAAAGAGCCTTAGACGTAGAGGAAAAATCGGAGTCCTTTCTTTTTCTATTATATCGTTCAATGCTTCCAGAGTCTTTGTGACATGTATTTGAAGCTATCTCAGAATTTGAAAATTCACTAGCTTTCAGCACCTTTATATGAGTCACACGGATACAGTGATTAGTGTATCTTTTAGAAAGTTTTAATTCTGTTGACAATGTACTCATAAGTGTTGCAATAGTGTTAATACCAGTTGATTGTTTGCTGGTGAACCAACATCTATTTGCGAGTCCCTTTGAATAATTTTTGCAAGGTTTTTGGAATAAGTGAATTCCCTCAATTGAACTTATCTTACTCAAATACAGCTTGAGTCCTTGTACTGGACAACATCCATCGTCCTCTTCGGTATATGCGTACATGCGGGCTTTTTTCATATCCTGAAATTCTGATTGAGTCAAAGAAGTTTTTGCATTTTTTCAAAGTAATTCATGGTTTAGACAAACATATTTCAGATCATCGGAATCTCTACAAAAAGAGAAGCTTCTTCTGTCAAGTTGAGGCAACGTTTCTCTTCCACGAAAGCCGAAATAATAAATAAGATTAAAAATTACTTCCTGTTGCAACACTTCTCCAGATGATCTGTCAAAATAATTCTTTATCTTTTGAAAGTCTTTGTCTTCGATGGCAGGATAGTAATCACGATCTTTTGATTGATTGGATTTTTTGAATTTTTGTACCATAGTGGCAAGCATTCTGTTTGACTTTCCAAAACGATGATCAGAAATGATATGTACATCTTTGCGTACGAATTGAAAGTGTCTATGTAAAGCAGCTCGAATGCAAATCAGGGTTGCTGGTGCATAGTATAGACCTTTTTTTGGACCGTAGTTCAGCATAGAATAATCTTAAATAATTATTCAATATGCCTATTGGAATACGTTGCAGATTGTTGGACAAATTCTTTGATGACAAAAACTTTGTGAATCTTTCAACTGTGTTTTCATTTGCTTACGAGAAGATTCTGGTATTCCACTCTTTTCCAGTTCGTCTATCTCTTTTAAGACATCATCTGCAACATCCTCCTCTTCGCTATTAAGATAGTTTAGGAATCCACTTGATAATTCACTGATATACCGTATTCCCGACTCCTCCGTCACCCACTCCAACTCATCTGTGCTAAGGCCAGAAATTTCTTCTCTTGGTACGTTTGAAAGGTTTAACATCGTAGACAACAGTATCAATATAAATGATTTAGTTTTGTTTCATGTGTACTATTGAAATTCAAATCATAGTTATCTACACATCATGATAATTTTATTATTTTATTCTATATCTATAACATGGATCACGCTTTTTTCTGCATTGTTTCACGGTATTTTCCCATAGAAATACAGCTTAGGACAATATCATTATTACGTAGATTTTGCTATGTAACAATGCTTACGCGCACTCAAAATTCTGCATTGTTACATGCAAAATCTACATAATAATGACACATTACCTAAGAATCACGCACGATAGTCATCATACGACATTTTCAAGCATTATCATATAACATACTCCGATTGCGGCCGTCGTTTGCAATGTTGATGATGATGACAAATAGAATTCGATGTACTTTATTTATCCCTCAAGCAATAATCACAATAATCAGAAGGAGGCATATTTAAAATTTTAAAGAGAAAAGACATTTCTAAGAATCACTGTTTATACGAGGGGCGTTCCAAAAGTATCCGGACTGAGTCCATAACTTTGAGAGTAATGATCTGATCCCTCTGAAGTTTAGGTATGTTGAACCCATTATCATCATTAATAAGCACAAAAAATTTCATCCCGATACCTTAATTGGTTACAAAGCTGCAAATATTTTAGTAATGTCACTACTTGAAATTTAGTGACGACCAAATTGATTATTAAGAATCGTAAGATCATATCATTTATTGTTTCTTTTCTTTCTTATGAATTCTTCTCACGACTTTGATGTCTTCTATTGCTTTAGAATGTTGACTGATTTTGTCAGATGCAAAGTTTTGTTTATTGAATTGCACTCGTCTCATGGATTTCACTGAGCTGCGTTCGATGTTCATGATTCACGAATTGTCACATTAAAGTTAATGACTTAATGATTTTTCAATCAATCGTCTATACAGTCACGCGATGGAAGATATGCGTATTCAGAAACCGGAGAGCCAGCGCGCAATCATCGCCTTTTTGACATTCGAGGGGTCTACACCAACAGAAATTCATTCGAGGCTAGTCAATCAACTTGGCTCATCTGCTTTGTCACGAACTCAGGTTTTTGCATGGGCAAAACAATTTCGTGAAAGTCGCCAGAACATCAGCGATGAAAGTCAATCGGGTCGCCCAGCGGATGCCACTAGCCAACATGCAATCGCGAATGTCGAGAAAGTGATAATGGAAGACCGACGGTCTACAGTTTCTCAAATCACCATCAAGCTCGGCTTATCTCGTGGAACTGTATACCGCATCTTGAAAACCATCTTCAATTGAGCAAACTGTGTGCTCGTTGGGTGCCAAAACTGCTGAATTCAGACCAAAGAACTGAAGGGTGGAATGCTCACAAGAAAATGTGCTGGCTCTTCAGACCGAGGGAGCTGATGGATACTGGGCACGCTTCATGACAACTGATGAAACTTGGCTGCCATACTTCTCTCCCGAAACCAAAGAAGCATCGAAGCAGTGGTTGATGAAGGGTTCCACGCCCCCCGTGAAAGCAAAGTCTTCTCCAATGGCAAAGAAGATCATGTTGACTGCTTTCTGGGATGAACAAGGCATCATCCACTTGGACTTTCTTCCCGACTCCACTACAATCAATGCGTATTACTACTGTGGTGGAGTATTGCAAGAAGTCCATCACCATCTTCGACATCGCCGTCCAGGGAAGAAATCGAAAGTGATCCTGCTCAATCAAGACAACGCCAGACCCCACACCGCTCGGAAAACGATGGAGAGGATAGATTATCTGTGTTGGGACATCGCACCGCATCCGCCATACAGCCCAGACCTGGCACCATCGGATTATGCCTTATTTCCTCACATGAAAAGCATTCTTCGTGGAATGCATTTCGACACAAGGGAGGAGCTGGAACAGAAGACGAGATCAGTGTTGGCGTCCATCTCACCTGAATGGTTCAAGTCTGCCATTCGCAAACTTGAAGATCGTTGGAAGAAGTGCATCATGTTGCAAGGTTGCTCTGCCACAAGAAGACTGTTAGTTTGTAACGTGTATCCATTTTTCTTTTTTGACAAAATATTGTTTTTGGTCGTCACTAAATTTTAAGTAGTGACATTACTAAAAATATTTGCAGCTTTGTAACTAATAAAGATATCGGGATGAAATTTTTTGTGCTTATTAATGATGATAATGAGTTGAACATATCAAAGCTTCACTCTTAAAGTTATTGGCTCAATCCGGATACTTTTGGAACGCCCCTCGTAGGCATCTGTATTGGGTTAGAACACCAATTAATACCCACTTCTATGGGACATATGGAAAATTTCTCGGACACATATATTTGCATTTGTCCTATAAAAGTGGATACCATACCATATATTATCATCCTCCTGGGGAAAGGCTCTATACCAGTGGTGTGCAACCAAGTTGGAATAGCGGACCACAAAGAGTGGCCCACGAAAAGGCTTGCGGGCCACCAATTTTAAAAGGCAGTATTATAGGCTTTATATTCTCTTATTCCGTACTTTTAAGTGTTCAAAAACAGTGCATGGGCTCCACAAATGATAGTCGTGTGCTAATATATAATAGTGTAGACGTGTAGTAAACATATATTAGTGTAGCAAATAAAATAGCAAAATGACCACTTTTCATCGCAAATTGTACTTAAATAATTTTGAATGCAAACCAAAGCCTTTCTGTAGGAACAACCTACCGTCATCAGGGAAACAATCTAACTGAAGGGTACATGCACATAAATTTCTACAAAAGATATTCAAAATTATCAAGCTATAGAGTACAAAAAGACCTAGATAAATCTATGGTCAGCAAAGACTATGTTGAAAACACCAAAGAAATGATATAACTACTGAAGGCAAAAAAAAGAAGAGACATCAGAAAACAGAAAGATAAAATGAAGAGCCTGAATGAGAAAGTTGACTGTTTAAAATTGGGGACCTCTTCTTTATGAAGAGGGCCTCGGAAATACGAACAAAATGAGTTTTGTAAATGATCGAAACATTGTTCATATTGTTCATGATGTCACGTCTGCTGCAGGTATTACATTCAAGCAAATGGTCGAAAATTGGACCAGGTCTTGACACATGTTCATGAAATCTTCTACCTAGATGTCGTGTTGTCTCACCGATGTATGTGGTATACTGATCACCAGTACACTTGAATTCATAAACCACCGATGAGACAAGTGACCTCGGGGTAGGAGACTTCAGAGGAAAAAACTCTCGCAGTCTGGTGCTACGAAAAGAAAAAGCACAATGTGGTCTTATTTTCACAGGTATCAGCCTTTTAACACGTCTGCAATGCATGATACTTTCCTTGTCAAAATATCTGAAAGTAAAAGTCTGTCTTCTGATGTTACTTTCTTCACTCATTGAGTCTTCTTGGTTCACTTGTGCAATTAGAGAATTCCATAATTTATTACATCAATCGCTATCTGAAGTCGCTTATTTCTCCTGAAGACTATCAACAAATTCTTCCAAAAGGCTCTGCTCCTGGTAAACTATATGGTTTGGCCAAATTTCATGAGCTTGATGTGCCTTTACGTCCAGTTGTGTCCATGATAGATGCACCACAGCATCACTTGGCAAAGTTTTTTGATTCAATCATTCGCAAGAATTTTTCACCAAGATTCAGTGTTTCATCGACTACAGCATTCCTTCAAAAACTACGTAGCCATCAATTTGAGGATTCTCATCATCTGATCTCATTTGATGTATGTTCATTATTCACCAATGTTCCAGTCGATATAACAATCGAGTTGGCATTAGACATTCTTTTGAAAGAATTGAAAGTTCTAAGACCGACTTAGAAAAAACTGTTGTCATTATGCATTCAAAGTATATTTCTTTTTGATGGCAAACTATATCGTCAGATAGATGGAGTAGCAATGGGCAGTCCACTCAGCTGCATTTTTGCAGAAATATTCATGGATCACATGGAAAGTCAGTTTTCCTCCATTAACAACATGCCTTCCTTTTATGTTCGCTATGTCGATGATATATTTTGCGTTTTTGAAGACAAATCAAAGATTGATGCTTTTCTTCTCTTCATCAACTCCAGGCATCCAAATTTAAAATTCACTTGTGAATCAGAAAAAAAGCAACAAACTCGCTTTCCTTGATGTCACGTTGCATAGACAATCGACTTCGGTTGAATATAGCCTGTATCGCAAGCCATCGAATACTCATATTCAACTGAATTTTCGTTCCAATGTTCCAATGAATTGGAAAAGAGGTTTGATAATTGGCAGCATTTACCGTGCTTATCGGCTATCCAGCAGCTGGGAGTTGTTTCACGAAGAAATAAGAAAATTGAAAAAAATTTTAGCAGACAATTACCCTTTGTGGTTTGTGGAGAAACATCTGAAAGAGACGCTTGACAAAATTGTAATTCCTAGACAAGTGAACCAAGAAGACTCAATGAGTGAAGAAAGTAACATCAGAAGACAGACTTTTACTTTCAGATATTTTGACAAGGAAAGTATCATGCATTGCAGACGTGTTAAAAGGCTGATACCTGTGAAAATAAGACCACATTGTGCTTTTTCTTTTCGTAGCACCAGACTGCGAGAGTTTTTTCCTCTGAAGTCTCCTACCCCGAGGTCACTTGTCTCATCGGTGGTTTATGAATTCAAGTGTACTGGTGATCAGTATACCACATACATCGGTGAGACAACACGACATCTAGGTAGAAGATTTCATGAACATGTGTCAAGACCTGGTCCAATTTTCGACCATTTGCTTGAATGTAATACCTGCAGCAGACGTGACATCATGAACAATATGAACAATGTTTCGATCATTTACAAAACTCATTTTGTTCGTATTTCCGAGGCCCTCTTCATAAAGAAGAGGTCCCCAATTTTAAACAGTCAACTTTCTCATTCAGGCTCTTCATTTTATCTTTCTGTTTTCTGATGTCTCTTCTTTTTTTTGCCTTTAGTAGTTATATCATTTCTTTGGTGTTTTTAACATAGTCTTTGCTGACCATAGATTTATCTAGATTTTATAGTACTCTATAGCTTGATAATTTTGAATATCTTTTGTAGAAATTTATGTGCATGTACCCTTCAGTTAGATTGTTTCCCTGATGACGGTAGGTTGTTCCTACAGAAAGGCCTTGGTTTGCATTCAAAATTATTTAAGTACAATTTGCGATGAAAAGTGGTCATTTTGCTATTTTATTTGCTACAAAAATTTATAGTGGGCTTCCTGCTGGAAAATGTTTTCATATATTAGTGTAGTAGTATACAAATGGAATTCAAAAAGAATATTTGAAAAAATGTTGGCATGTCAAAAGCGTGGGGTTGGATTCCTTCATTCGTAGTCAAGGTCTAATTAATATAGCCTCTTTCAAGGTTGATTGAGGCGTGGTTTATTACGTAGAGAAACATGCTCAGCAGGGCATTGAATACTATTGACTTAGCACAAACTCGCGCAGGTGATGACCATTTATCGCGTATACGAGAAGATATTCATTACGAAAGGAGCATGGTTGGATAATTCGAATGTCAATGTTTGTTTTTTGTGCCATCATATTGCTCATTTAGTTGTTAATTAATGGTTTTGCAAATTCTAAAGAGGATCCCACACCCTTAGATGCACCTCTCAAGGGTAGAAGTCGTAGTGAATCATTTTCACATAATCGATTCAAATAATGTCAGTGGGCCACTTTAGATATGAGAAGTGGTAGCGGGCCACTCGTTGCCCACCACTGCTCTATACAAATATTTTTTCCAACAAGAAGCTAGAGACCCTATTTAAAGTTTGACAGTTGAGTTTAAGTTTATCATTCACTTTTGGTTGGGAGGATCCCAATATGCTAATAAAGCGGATAAATTTTGTTGGAAAAAACGTTACCGTGATCATACCCAACGGTGTTGTGGCGGAAAGCTTCGGGTGTTAATAGCAGATTTCTTCTTGCTTCATCGGCAAATTGAGATCCTCCCAACCAAAAGTGAAGTTTGATCAATGCCATATGTTTTCCTTCGTAATTTCATGTTTAACATTAATTGGTTTGAATTCTTTCATAGCCACTGTTGAAAGAATAATTTGCGATTCTGAACTAACGCACAATTCTAGAAAATGCAAAGAAATGATAATTCGCCGCTCGCTTCTTTTCCAGTTGAAAGATATCAACACTTCATTTAAGTTGTTTGATTCTTTACGAATTTTGGGAGTTATTTTTCCAAATACTCTGTCATGGAAGCTCCAATTTACTGATAAGCTGAAACGTGCATCAAAAAGACTATCTAATGCGTGGATTGAAAAATGTTATCTCTTCTAAAGATTAGATATTTGTGTATCATGCCATGATTACATCGCTATTTTGTACACGTCGCATGTTTATGGATATATTCCTGTAACTTCAATGAATAAACTAGAGAGTTTTCAAGGAAGAGCTGACATGATTATTTGTGGTGCGAAATATGATTGCAATCCCTTGTAATCGCTTTCCATTAGTGGCTGAACTCATTTTTAAAGCAGGCATGACGTTTTTGAGGGTTTGCGAGAATTAAGCCTATCGTACTGTCAATGAAATGGTTCCATCTCGCCTCCCACGCAGTGGCCAATTTTTCATTACTTCAACGTCTAGACGTTTGCACTCTTTTTGCAATGGTTTTGTGCGCAGTTTAATTACAGTACGCGCCTCCCTCCTAGATATATCGTGCATGTAGTTCTTAGCTGATTCTTTCTTTCGTTTTACTTAACATATTTTCTAGGGCTGTGCGCGGTGCACCGGTGCACTGTTGATTATGCTTGCACCGGTTCTAGGTCCGGTGCACCGAACTTGTGAATTAAGCAAAATTTGATGTTTCTACAGTGAACTATGACTTATTTTATTTCTAATGTAACCTATCTTGTATTTAGTCACTGATTGTACGCGATTTCTAGGCTAGCAATTGAAGCTGCTGCTGTTCAACGCGTCATTCAACGCATGACGCGCCCATCCAAGTCATTGCTATTCAAGTTGGTATTCATTGTGTGTGCTCATCGTCGTAGGCATAATAAAATATTCGTCATTCGATGAAAATTGGGCGCGCGCGGATGAATCTGACTGGTAGGATTGCGTATCATCTTGCTAGCAGGAAGAACAAGAAATAACGATTACATACATCAGTCAACAATGAGTGAAGTGTGGAAGCAATTCGACAAAAACAAAGCTTAGAATGGGAAAGCCCAATGCAATGCGTGTGGGGAATGGATTTCAATGGGGTGTGGAACTACTAATCTTCGAAACCATCTCAAAAGGAAAAATCCACTGCTTTCCACGCCTAACTCGAAACGAACAACGACAATGGATGAGTATCTGAAGAAACCAGTTAATCAACGTGAGCAAGTCAAGTTCAACGAAGCGCTGGCAAAGTACATAGCAAAAGATTTTAGACCGTTTAATACAGTTGAATCAGCTGCGTTTCGTGAAATGATTCGTGCAGCTAATCTCAGCATTGACGTACCTGGCCGAAAAGCAATCAAGATTGTCGTTCTACATTTGTACACTGATTTAATGAACTCAATGACTGAAGAGTTGAAAGCAGTGGAATTTCTTTCGCTAACAACGGATATATGGACTCCAACGAGTCAATGTTCTTACATTTCCCTTACCGCCCATTTCATAGATGAAGTGTGGAATCTACAATCACGCCTTCTTGCGACTGCAGAGTTCTCCGAAAGACATACCGGTGTAAATATTGCACAGAAGATTGGTGAAATCTTATCACGGTTTGGATTACCGAAAAGTCGCATTACTGCCATTGTAACGGATAATGCAAGAAACATGATCGTAGGAATTGAAGAAATTCAACTCAAGAGACTGCCTTGCTTGGCTCACTCAATACAACTATCAGTTAGCAAAGGATTGGAGATCTCGTCTCGTTTAACAGAAAAGTGCAGAAAAATGGTTGGACACTTTAAACACAGTTCTCTAGCAACATCATCCTTGCAATCTTGGCAGAAGCGGCTGCAGCTCCCCGAACATCGTCTAATTCAAGATGTTGTGACAAGATGGAATTCTACCCTAGATATGATTGAGAGACTTTTGGAGCAAAGACTTGCAATTTCAGCAGCGCTTCATTCAGCCAACAATACAGCTGCGTCAATGGAATTGAGTTCAACAGATTGGGAACATCTCAACGGATTAGTGCCAATCTTAAAACCTTTTAAACTCGCGACAGAAGCGATGTCGGGCGAAAGCTATGTGTCGTCTTCATTGACTCTTCCGTGTGTCTTCCAACTTGTAAATGAAACGAAAGAAATGGAGGAAAAGTCGAAAGGTATGTTGAAGAATACTTGCAGGGCAATACTGAATGATCTGCAAAGTCGATATCCCATCAATAATATGCCGGACGAATATGCTTTTGCGAGTCTCTTAGATCCACGATTTAAAAATCTTCCTTTCTTTGACGAGGAGAAAAGGAAGTATCTTCATAATTCGTTGAGGAACATGATTTCAAAAACAGTGGAAACAGACAAGATATATACGCCTTCCATTTCAGGCATAGATGAATTTCCTGCCTCTAAGCGATGTAAAACTAGTGCAATGGTGGAGTTGCTTTCGAAGTTGTGTCAACCAAGTGCAGCTTCAACCAGCGAATTCGAACTCGACCATCAAAAGCAAGTGACAGGATATTTAACTGAACCTGTAAACAATAAAGAACCTCTTTGTTGGTGGCGTGAAAACAGCAAACGTTTTCCTACTGTTGCATCTGTTGCTAGGAAATATCTATTGATTCCAGCTACCAGTGTGCCCTCGGAACGAATTTTCGCGGCATCCGGCAACATAGTGACATCGCAGAGAAGTTGTTTAAAGCCGAGCAGTGTTGAGATGCTGACATTTTTAAACAGCAATTTGTAGGACGTAGGTGAGCTCTTAGTTAGCTTAGAGGTAGTCTAAACCTCATATGTTTGTTTAGAATCATGCATATCCTGATGTTTTCGGATGCTGTAATTTTTTTGGTTTAAACAAGATGGCTAACTTTATAATTCGTTTTCAATTAGTTTTGATTAATCTAATTTACAACTATCATGGAGACGTAGGCTAATACGAGAGTCACATTGCAAGTATTGACAGAATCAGTTGATGAGATTAAAATGACCATACATAAGTATATTTCTAATTATTTTAGACATTACGAATTTTCCAATTTCTACTGCTTAATTAAAAAATCAAAATGCACCACATTACATTCTTGAAAATCAACAATTAAACACTACCTACTTAAGACAATGATATTCATGATATTTGCACAATAATGTCAGGGCATTCTTCAAGAATTTAAGGTAATATTAACTATCGCAGTTAAAAATTAACTACAGGTCTACCTTGGCTAATGAGAAACTTAGTTTTCGGTTACTAGAGGTCTACTATAAGTGCTTCAGCGTAATATACTCTCGGTGCTTTTTCCGTCCGGTGCGAACAGGTGCGGCTTGCGCACAGCCCTAATATTTTCTAATAATTGATTATTTTTTATAAAAACTCAATGCTGTGACTTGCATGAATTTTTTCGCCATATTTACATATCATGTCTGCTCTCAACTTTGAATGTTATGCGCTCTGTTTGATTTTCATTCACTTAAAAATAAACGCATTTCTGTTCTGCTCCGTTCTGCAGATTTTTAAGTGCTAGTATTTCAAAATATTTGTGCTTAGAACAATATTATATTGCCAAGAATTCGTGACCTTCGCCTGTTATCAGGCACGCACTGCACATGATGTTAGTTTGCTTTGGATACTCAGCCTGTACTTTCTTTTTTTCTTAGTCTGGCTATATCGCATTTGCTTTTGCAATATCACATTTGGATTTACAAGTGTTCACATTTGGATCTCAAATCCTACAAACGCTGGGGTACTGATTGCTTGACGATAAACTAAATTGTGCAAATATTTCAAAAGCAACATGAAAAATGCTGAAACAGCAACATAATAGTAGACCTAAAAATAAGGCAAAGCTACAAAATTGTCTATGTAATAAATTTGATTGAAATCAAATCCTAACATGCGGTTGTTTATGTTTCAAAATATATTGACACTTTCAAATCCGCTTATAACTTTCAGCTTCTTCAAATCCGCTTATTTTGCTATTTCAGGTTGCATTTGTGAAATTTATTGCTCAGTAGGAGTGCGAGCTCCCTCTGGATCACCTTATTCAGATGCATTGAAAACAATCCACTGAAAGTGGCAGGCTTATTGATGAAGCCAAATGAACCGCGGTTATAAAGTCGCATTGATCGCACAATGGCTGCTGCGAAGTCCAATCACATCAGAATACCGTCTGGCGATCGCTTTCAACCAGCAAGCTATAAATATCAATCAAATTCACACGTCTCACCGAGGCTGAAGCGATAGTTCATCAATTCTTGTGTAGCAATGAAATTATATGATAATCATTGACCCCAGTGCAACGTTTTGTTAAAATCTTTTTTCGACGCCCCAACTATTAATTAACACAATTGTCCAGCATACTTGAAAGACTCCAGCCAGCCATGAAATACTACAACCAGAATGGAAAGATTACTTCTGTAGAAGAGAGAAGACATGCAACAGAGCGTTATCGTGAATCTTTATTTGAAAGAGTGCTGACGCCGCAGCCTCCGCTGTCGTCTATTTCTTCAGCCACATCACGATTTCATAAAGTGTCTTCAGATTCCACAGCTTCGGTTCGAGGCAACAATTACCAACAAAGTGCTATTCGCGCTGTCTCGGCGCACGCCACACGACGAATTCGCAACAAAAGTGCAAAGAAAACGCGAACTAAATCTGCGAAGGACAGGATCTCGTTATCCGTTGACTATACAAATGACGAACTAAGTCGTACGGACGACCAAATGTCCCATACGACCTCTTCAAATTGTTCTCGATCTGACTTTACCTCGATCCCTGCAATTACGGTGCCAGACATTAAATCAGAGAGGGAAGATAAAGAAAACGCTGTTGACTGTCAAAATGAAGTCCGAGAAGAAGAAAAACCGAATACCGAACGTGGTCAAACTAAGCAAAATTTTGGACTGCGGATCGCTGTCGCCGACTTTGCAAAGAAAGTTGCTGACAATGAAGGAATGGGGATTTCTACATACTCCTATCTTGAGGAGAATGAGGCTGACGATCAATTTCCTGAAGAACGAACAAGAAATGAGAGTCAACCTTCCCCACCGGACCTGCCTGTGATGACTGCTGACCAACGGAAAGTGTCTATTCGATCCTATCAAATGTACCGTTCTACTCTTCATAATCTTACGGTAAGAATTTGACTTCATTGCAGTATAAGTAAGATTAAGAGGAGCCTGCCGATCGTTTATCAAGAATTAGGTCACATGTCTTTAGGGTATAAGTGGATGCAATGATGCATTGAAAATCTCGAGCGTCTGCTTATTTCTGACTGTGGTGTGGATTATAACTGACAGTGGTAAAGCCTGGTAAATCCAATTCAAGTGTTTTCTTGCACAAACAAGCGTTAAAAAGTGCTCCACACTATGTTGATCAGGTTAAATAGCAGAATAACATAACTGTAGCAAGAAGGAAAGGTAGCTTATTTATGTAGAAAATCAAAACTTTTTGGATCAATTGAAAGGCATGGTATGTTCACAAACTTCATTTTTTCCACAGAAGAAATTGCTAGCAAAACTCACAAGCTTTCACCTTCAAGCGGTCTGAAGTAGTAAGCTTTATTGTGAACGAAGCGTTCTTTTTAAACTTCGAAATGCTCAAAATGTAAATATCGCTTCTTGGAGTTCTCTGTCACACTTTAATTCGCATGGAGGGAGTTCACTGTGTTGTACGTGTAAGTGATTACTCTCCAAAAATTTGGTGTTCATAATGCTTTTTTTAGATTTATGAAAGACAATTCGATGCGGTGGATCGTTTGACGATGGAAAAATATTTCAAATGTTTAGAAAGAAAACGTCACTGAGGTCTCGATAATGCAAATTTGATTCAACCGGTTCCGAGTGGAAACCAAATTTGAGCTTCCACTCTTCTTCAGGAGTTTATATAGAAAAGCCTAATAATGAGGTTTGTTAAAATTTCAAATAATCAATGGAATGATAGAAAGTGTCATAGAATTGGAAGTTCACAAGGATGCTTTAGAGATCTTCACATACAGCATAGGGGATTGTAGATCATAAATTAAACCATAGTGAAGAGGGAGTTATCTGTAATACGGGATATAAAACTATGGTTATCTCGCGCTTCCGGGATATATTTTAAGCACTTTAACACCATAGCACTAAAATGTCTATGGTATACGAGTCATGCCATAGAACGTAAAAATATCAAAATACATCAGGAAAATGTAGATGCGTAACATTGAAACTCAACTCCAGTAAAATGTATGCGGTAAGTCAATTGTTATTATTTATAATGACATTACAACCATTGTTAAAATTGAAAGTTATGTTTGGTCTCATTGCAGTTGATGCATTCGTTGTTGATACGCTTGTCATTTCACAAATTTTCTTACTATCTAAAATAGCTGAGCAGTTCGACAACAGATAGTCGTTAGTTCGTTTGTAGTCGCGAACTCCAACAGCACTTTGATGTCCGGTGTGCTCCATGATGAGTTGTTCATCGACATTCGATTGATATAGGCGACTCGCACAGGTAGCTCTGAGACTATGGTTAGTTTTTCTGCCATCAATTCCAGACAGAGAACAGATGTCTTTCATAAATTTATTCAATGAATTTTTGCCAATCGGTCTGGTTGAAAACCAGCATCCATCTTTCGGTTCTTTGAGCGGCTGCAGATAAAATTGCGTTGTTCTTTTCGGTCGAACTGAGATAAACTTCGTGAAAAGATTGATGTGACTTTTCCTCCCGTCGCTTGAAACATTTTCAAAATGAACAACTTTCTTTGCAGATTTTCGCATATCCCTTAAACCTCCACTAAATGTCTTGGAAAATTTCTCACTGTAAATGAGGCAGCGTTTACCGTTTCTTTCTGTCGCTTCGAATTGGTCAATTGTCAACTCAGTGTGCTCACTTCCACCTCTTAAAGCGAAATGTATTCCATTTAGGTAGAACAGCGTCTTGATTAGCTGCGAAGGACTTTCATCTCCGAAAACAGAAATCCACATCTTCTTTTCTTCCTCTTCTGAAATGATTTCTGCGTGTTTGCGCTGCAGCCCTACACCATTTCTCGTAGCGATCTTCATCGCAGCATCCAAACTTCGTGTTATGAGATGAAACTTACGTTCTTTGAAAAAGTCCACACTTCGATTACCATCCAGATTGATGTGATGCTGAATCCCGGAAATAATGCTGACGAGACTAGTTGGAGAATAGCATCCTCCGCCATCATTTCTTGTTTCATGAATGAAGCGAGATACATTGTCAATAAGTTGTTCATCGGTCAAATTTTGTACTTGCACATCTGCATTGAACCTTTGCTTATATCAATACGTAAACATATTGATCGCCCATCTATCACGTTTGACTGTGTTCTTCGGGATTACCTGATTGTTCGTGTCAATGTGTTTCGATTTCAACATTGTTTGTTTGTTGTTTTTTTTTGAATTTTGGTTGGCATTTGTTCATCATATCAGGAAATTGAATTTCAAATTTGCAATTTTTTTGTATTTTTGATTCATATTAGATTCGCTGATTTGCTCTTCGGAGAGAGTCCTGATCACACAGATGGCCTATCAAAATTGGCACACCCATTCCATGCCATGGCTTATGATTAAAAATGACTATGCAATCATAATATTCTTTGAATTTTGAAAAAGTAGTATTGAATGAAATAGCGTCCGGGGGATTTATTTTTGTCCGGGGATATATCTAAATAGATCCCTGAAGACATATTAAAATCCTATGGTTTAAATAATATAGATAACTCCTGCGAGGAGTGAGATATCAATCAAATCCCCCGACGACAGCGAAGGCGGTCTGGATTTAATACAGAACCTCTCCGTCCATGAGTTATCTACTACTACTACTACCCATATGCATAGTTTGTAGTGTAGAATCGTTCAGAATCCCTTCTATATTTTATATTAAATTATACATACAAGTGTATGTTATCTACTACTATGCTTCTATATGTGATAAATATTTGTCCCAGGGGGAAAATCTTTTGGTAGAGAGGATCTATATTCGGATATCTATGGTCCTAATATCTGGCATGCTGCTTTTAAATAAAGGGATAGCTATAGCGCGATCGATTCACTGACATAGCTCGTGAAAATATATATAGTATTATATTAATAGGTTTTTCCGATTAAAATGTAGAAAATACAGATCAAAATGTAGAATATGCAAATTAGATCACACTTTTGCAAATGAAATATTATTTTCAGATCAAATGTAGACATATGCAGTATGAAATGTGGAAGCATAGAAATGGATGTGATCAAATGTAGAGATATGCAGATCAAATGTAGCTGCTCATCAATAAATTGTACAGATTAATCATCAATCACTATAGAGACGATCATTTAGGATGATGATCACCGATTCGAGTGTCATTCAAGGTACCTTTCATAATTATTTACCCGTCATACCATTTCATATGCTTCTCTAATGTAGCTTATGCATCGTGCTAACCAAATCGAGAATTGAAAATTGATGCAATTTAATGCAAACATTATTTAAGCTGAAATATGCATCAACTCCTCTGTTGCCATTTGTGGGTAATGGACCATGACATTAGGGGTTGTGGAAGTAGGAGTCCAAACCACGAGAAATCAAGTCTTCGATGTCATTCAGTGGACGGCAGTGGAGATTATCGAAGACACAAAGAGCTCACATTGAAGCAAATAAAGTCTGAGCTATGATTGCGCGAACCCCATCAATCTCACATCTCACAGCTAAATCAACACCAGTCGAAAGTTCGCTTATTCTTGAAGTAACCTTTCAGCACAATCGTGACATTCATCTGGATCAGTGTTGCCACTCCACCTAATAAGATTATTATTGCCAGTTGATAAAAATATTGCCAAAAATGTTCTTGGGGAAAGCGTCTACAAGCACATGAGCAGTCAGAAAAAAGTGATGTTATAGGAATATATACTCAGTGACAAAAAGAATGAAACAAGTCCTGATATGAATACTTATGACTTAAACTTGGTTGTACTGTACGTTTGTTTGTTGTTTGTAAAAGGAGAACTCGAATGCTTTACTCGAAAACATTTGATTTGATACTCATGATTTTATCAACTTAAGTTAGAAACGGGTGTGACCACCGCGAGCATCCAAACAGGCATCGATGCGTGAAGGCATGGATGAGCACAGTCGCTGGATGAATGCCAGGTCTAAGAGGTTCCACTGCTCGATCAGTCTGTCGGCCAACATCTTCAAAGACACTGGTGGGTGGTTGTACCTCTCCCTCACTCTGCGACCAAGTTCATCCCAGCAGTGCTCGATGGGGGAGAGGTCGGGAGAACGTGAGGGCCATTCCAAGGCTGGGATTCCACTGCTTGCTATCCTCTTAGAGACCACTGAAGCGCGATGGGGCCTTGCGTTGTCATCCTGAAAAATCAATTGATTCGATGTCACTGCTGGAACCACGACCGGTGTCACGATCTCGTCGGCATATCGCTGTCCTGTCAATGTTCCTTTCACTACGATTGCTGGTGTTTTTCCATTGTGCCAGATACCGGCCCAAACCATGACACTACCGCCGCCGTACCGGTCGTGTTCTTTGACGCAACATGGAGCAAATCGTTCACTTGGCAAGCGATGAACACGGATCCGACCATCGTTGAAATCGAGAGTAAACCTCGATTCATCAGTCCAGAACACGTTCCCACTGCTGTCACTCCACGACTGATGACCTTGACACCACGTCACTCGTCTCCTTCGATGTTCCAGGCTCAGCGGAATTCTCACAGCGGGTCGTCGAGACTGTATACCAGCTTCTCGCAATCTTCGATATGCAGTTCGAACGCTACAAGCAATGTTCCCAGCAACCTTCCAGTACACAATTAGCTTCGGGACGGACCCAAATCTGTTTCTTTTAGCAGCTAAAACTAAGCGTGCATCTGTCCGCTTGGATGATACCCTTGGTCTTGCTAATCCTTTCTTCTTTTCCACATTTCCTTCTGCTTTCCAACGGCACCATCACCTCCATACAACGACCCTTGAAATTTTCAATTCTTTCTCAACAGTTGTAGAACTTTGCCCACAACGCATCATCCCAATTGCCATTCCTCTGGTAAAGTTATCGTGCGCCATTTCATAAGTCAAATCTGGTCAGCAGTAGGTGGTGATTCTGCTCAACTTCTAGCTGTTACTGTGATCAATATCAAATTTTGAAATTTGATGGTCCTATATCATTTCCCTTATCATATGGAGTTCAATGGTGATACATTGAAAGCGAGATATCATCTCAAACCATATAAAAAATGAAGCAAACTTCCATTCAAGTCAATGATAGTTGGTTTCATTATTTATGTCAGTGAGCATAATTGTATATTAGATATGCGAACTACCGGATACATTAACAGGTGAACGTGCGAACAACAAAAAACACAGGGAAGCACGAACGCTTCCAAAAACTGACCATGAACGTGAGAACCCTAAAAGCTACAGTAGGCTATCGCCAGATGCTACAGGCTTCTGGTGTAGACTGATTCTGAATTGAATTGCAAAAATACTGTTTTCATGGAATAAACTGAGTTTTCAGCAAATAGGCCTACTGTGTTGTTAATTTCAGCAAAAGAACTCGTGTGGACTGAATTGCAAAAACATTTGAACATGTACATGTACATATACCACTGTGCTTCAAATTTGAAATTTGATAATTTCCATAAGAACTTGGGACTTAGACTTCTAAAATAATGTATACATTTAACACTTCGTAACAAGAGCTTCAAACAGTCACTTCTTGGAAAATTTGGGCAATGGAAAGAAATCGATTCTTGGCATCCTCCGCTAATTGTTCCTTCACGAGAGTAACTGCTTCAGTTCCGCAAAAAGCCTCCTGCAATTTCAATTCAGCTGCTGTTTGTCTAGCATCAACTTCTTCCTTTTCCTTCTTCGCAGACAACTGTCCATACGCTGTGGATCATTTTGTACCACTTTCTTTAATTCATCAGCTTCTGAGGCAGTCAATTTCGCAATTTTCTCACTCTTTGATGCTCTTTTCTGTTTTGCCACAAAAGCGCATATTCCGCATGAGCTTTAAATCCTTGATAAATCAAATCACTGTCAAATTTGAATGAAGCGCTGGTTTCTTTTCTGTAACGCAGGAAGGAACGACTTGTAAAAGACTTTCTCTGATGTCATCGGACAACCGATTACGCTTCTCATTGTCATCGATGTCGTGCGACTTCCTGATGTCTCTTTCACAATCGGCATTTCCATGGAAAAGGGTGGAACAGGCCGTCGGATACTTCGGACTTGCTTCGGATTTGGGATTATCCTCCCATAGGTTTAAAAGTTGTATTTCTGTCCGAAGATGGTCGATATCATCATGAGAGACAACATTAGGAAGCTTATTTGTAAAATAAATGACGGAATCCTCAACTTAAAGGTTGTATCAAGAAAACTCAGGCAACCTTCTTTTTCAGAGGGAGATTATCTGGCGGATAGGTCAAAATTTTCATAGCTACTCTTGCATCTGTACCGAAGTACATCGGAAACTTCTTTGTTCGTGGGACTGATGAGAATCTCGCCAACAGAAAGTTGATTATCGAAGTCACTGATATTTACTTTCTTAACAGTTTTACTGTCGCAGTGTTCTAGTTTCAAGAATTGTACTTCGATATTCTTCACCATGCTCATAGTTGAGACCTCAAACGATTTATTGAGATGACCGAACACTGTTGAAACAACTTCTCAAACGGTTCCGCCATCTGCGTAGCATAGATGAAGAGTCGGATTTTATTCATAGTTTCCAGATCTTTCAAAGAGAGGTATAATCTCTTTGAACGACGTGAGCCATCGCTATGTACGAGTGCAAAAAATAGACCGTGGCATTTATAAGCATATTCTATTTGGTAGAACTTAGCTCATAATTTTATTGTAAACGTAGTAAAAAAGTTTGTGAAATATACCGACTTTCATCCTCTCATATCTAGCAGTTCCAACAGCCAGAATGTGAGAATGTTGGACTCGAGCATGATGATGTTTCGTAGTGATATGGTACAAATTCACAGACCACCGATCAAATATTGTGAATAATAGGTTTTATATTCGTACTTCTTTTCAAAAGACCTATTTAATTATCTCAAAAACCTGACCATGAAATCAAAAATTTCTTTTCACAATATCATCGTTCCAAATCTAAAAAATATTGCCAACTATAATGAGCTATCTGATTATTATTGCGTATTGCCACAAATTGTGAATATATTGCCAGGCAATAATTATTGCCACGAGTGGCAACACTGATCTGGACGTGTGTGGAATTTCTTTCAGTCGGGCATCTTCAAGCTTCTTCATTGAAGTCATCTCTCCATCAAGAATACTGCATAATCAGAAAATGGAGATGTGAGATTGATGGGGTTCGCGCAATCATAGCTCAGACTTTATTTGCTTCAATGTGAGCTCTTCGTGTCTTCGATAATCTCCACTGCTGTCCACTGAATGACATCATCGAAGAATTGATTTCCCGTGGTTTGGACTCCTACTTCCACAACCCCTAATGTCATGGTCCATTACCCACAAATGGCAACAGAGGAGTTGATGCATATTTCAGCTTAAATAATGTTTGCATTAAATTGCATCAATTTTCAATTCTCGATTTGGTTAGCACGATGCATGAGCTACATTAGAGAAGCATATGAAATGGTATGACGGGTAAATAATTATGAAAGGTACCTTGAATGACACTCGAATGTGTGATCATCATCCTAAATGATCGTCTCTATAGTGATTGATGATTAATCTGTACAATTTATTGATGAGCAGATACATTTGATCTGCATATCTCTACATTTGATCACATCCATTTCTATGCTTCCACATTTCATACTGCATATGTCTACATTTGATCTGAAAATAATATTTCATTTGCAAAAGGTGATATCTAATTTGCATATTCTACATTTGATCTGCATATTTCCACATTAATGTCGGAAAACCTGTAATATTTAATTATTTATTGAAAAATTATATCCTCTCTATATCCCAGAGAATCGCATAGCCATCCTCTATCCATTACATAGAGCCGGGATTGTTTGAAGACGTATTGCACATTAAGTCCGAGGAACCAGTCGGTCATCAGCTGACTGATAGGTTCCATTTCCTCATTCTTTCTATCCATTTCTTTAATACTTCTAAATTTACATAGTTTTAAATTTCATCAATACTGTCACCAGGGATCTGGAGCGCTATAATTTCGGCAGCCCCGCTCCAATAGCCTTCTGGAGCGGCTCCGCTCCAAGACAATAATCAGCTCCGCTCCGCTCTCCTCCATAATTATAAATGCATTTACTAATGCGGTAATAATTCGAAAAATCACTAATTCTCTCATTTAGTAATTTTCTAATTGAATTGTTTTATCAAGCATCGAAATGTCTAAGTTTTTGCTAAAGATGCCAAATAACATATATTATAATTAAATTTTTGTAAATCATATTGACTTTTATTAATTATCCTACCTGTAAACCAAAAATATAAGAAACAAAAAGTAGTAGACATAATTGAATTTTTATTCCATAATTGATCAGCATGATAGTTCAGTTTCATCACACCAGTCATTTGTTGCGAAGGTCATCTAATCCAATTATTAGATCTGTGGTTTTCCTACACTTTTACTGGATGTCACTTTGTCATTCCTCTACTAATCATCTCACGTTGTGTGATCGTTCATAGTTGAGCCCCATGAATGTTCATCCCGCAGAGTAGACGAACAAGTGCGTCACTCTTCATCTATTCTGTTGCAATATGATGAATAAAGAGATTAATGACATTCTTCAACCATGTAATTCGTAACCGATTTAAAGATTTCTTGATGCCTTCGGACTAATGAAGACTAAAGAAATCAGGTAATAACAAGAGTTGCTACCCTAATTACTTATCGACTTATTATAGCATAAGGCGTTGCATTGTTTGGCAGGCCAAGGCCTTCATGTATTCACGAATTTATGCATGTTCTGATCAGTTCAAAATCGCTCCGCATCACTCCGCTCCGATTTACCTCCCGCTCCGGATTAGATCCCTGACTGTCACCCTAGCATCTTCCAGAGAATGCTGATGCTGGATACAATGATAGAGGACCACTTTATTATCCATCCTTTCGATATTCGATGTCAAATAGGTGCTCCTTCTTTCTCTCCCTTAATGACCTTGATGTTTCACCGATGTAGTGGAATCCCCAAGATCACTAAGAGATAGAATGAACGAGCACCTTTGAAAGAATGGATGATGAAGTGGTCCTTTATCATTGCTTTCAGCATCAACGTTCCATTGATGATGCTATATTGAAAAATGAAAATAGCACGGCAAATAAGTGAATTGCCAAAGGGTAGATTATAAACTGCTTAAAAGGTTCTATGGCAGTTGCTAATTACCACGATTTGATAATTGAACAATCTGCATTTGATACGTGACGATGACCATGCACATTCGGCAGCCAGATTGACATTGTAGTAGCGAAGGCGGGGAAATATGCAGGTATGAACCAGCTCTAGGCACAAGGCCGCTGGTCCATCTGTTAAGAGTGTGAACTGGCTGGTAGGTCACTTCTTCAGTCCATCTTCTCGTGTTTGCTATGAAGTAGCGCCTTATCGGCAAATCAAGAGGCGGTCCTGTGGCTTTGTGGTTAGACGGTGAGCTTGCATGTCCTCTAACTCAAGCATGAGGAGTTTTGATGAGACCGAACAGACCTATCTAATAATGCAAGTTGTATAGCATTTTCTGGCCCACTCGATTTTTAGCGAGAAAGCTAAATGACTTTTAAAATGTAAAGAGTTATGGAATACGAGATGAAGCTCATAGCCCTCTCTCTTCTTTGAGTGCATTTTGGAACCTATGAAGCTGATAAACTGCAAGCATGATCAGCTGTTAAATCAAGATTTGGTAACGATGTTACGATTTCTTGGGGAAATAGGCCAGACTCGAATATTGGTGAAATTCAGAACAAGAATTTCATTCTCAACGCGATGCATTTCTGCAACATCACTGGCACGCAAAATGCAAAGAAACAAATGCACCGTTCAATCACTATACAGTATAAACAAAAATCCCATGGCTTAGTCACATGAATCACAATAGCATTATACTTGGAGGTGATGCAGGGATGCCTTTAAGAATCCAGTGACAGATGATGCACAGACGAAAATAACACTGCAGGTAAAAAAGAGAATCATGCACACACTAAGGGGAACTGTCTACTAAAAGCTGTGCGTCTGTGAAGTTTAAGCTATATTGTTTCTCTTTTTCTGTAGTAACTCAATAGCTGCAACTTCACCTTCCCAATTGGAGGGCAGATTCGCAAGAAAATGTAATACGTCAGATTGTCTTAATCCAATTCGTATTTAATCCAAAGGGTAACATCTTCAGACTTATTATTGATTCAGAATATTAGAAATCACTATGCATTTTGCTTTATTTCCTTTCAAATGCTTTTCAATAGCTATGTCCAGTCGCTATAGAATTTGAGGCAATGTCTATGTTCGATCTACTTTTGTATGAAAAATAATGTCATTGTTTACGACTTGCCAGTGCAGCAATGCTCCCACCACGCGATGGGTCGTTGCCGTATGGTCAACATCGTGCTCTAATGGTAACTTTGATGTGGATTTAAAGCAGTTATCTGAAATTGTGGACAATTCAGCTATCTGAAACGAGCATTGAGAGGATGGTAATAGCTATGTAAAGACAATGTTGCTAGCAGTATGCTAGTAGTGGGCTTGTTAGCTAAATTATTTCTCTCGAACGTTTCGGGGATAAAGGAAAGTTGATGAACACAATGATGACCGTCTTCGAAATCAAGTCTACGTTTTTTGGTGAAAATCGTTATTTTTCGCCTTTCAATTGATTTGTAGATACATGTAATTGATTTTCGCGTCTTCATTATCGCTTTAGGAATGTATTTTTAATGACAGGCTGTTCCTGTGATCATTTATAAACCGAAATATAGCTAAAACTAAGAGCGGTCGTTCAAAGCGGTACTTGTGGGTTATCTTCACCTCCTCACGTTTTCAAATTTGTCTAAAATCCGTAAAATTGAATCAATTGTCGCAAACCTGTAAGTACATGTAGGTGAGGATATTTGCTACTCACATGATAAAATTTGTGCTAATCGAGCAAGTGCTTTTTGAATTAGAGGCGACAACTTGAAGTGTCAGCATTTTGATCTGACTTGTCAGTGACTGCATCCGACACTAGCTTAACAAAGTAATCTCGCGACAACTCGTGAATTAATAATGACCAGGCCTTATCACTTGCACTTAGCTTTAAAAAAGGTGTGTTTGAGTTGTGGTCGTGGGAAGATTTCAAGCAGTGGATTCGACGAAGAGGGGATAGAGAACAATGCACACACGAGTAATTAGGAGCCGTTTTCTAGCCGTTTTACCTCGGATTCCCGTTTTTTCGAGTTTACATTCTCGAGGCATCCCTTCTCAATCCGGGATTTTCGAGACTTATATATCAATTATTTATATTAATTATAAAAGTTCAAGAAATATTATAAAAGACATACGTGCTTGTAATATGTTTCAAGAAAATTAAATCAAATATCTACAGTAAAGTAAGACAAAAATCTCTATTTAATGTAAAAAATTGTCAACTAGTAAAAACAATACTGGAGGTAAAATAGTCACCCTGTAAAATCGTTATAATGTACGTTAAGTTCGACCGGAATTGACCTTTCACTTTCCGAGATTGAGTAATAGAGATCATTGTAGGACAGCCGTTGTTGTTTTCTTGACATTTTATCATGTTGTTCACTTAGAGCCATTGACTGATTTTTTTTTTGTTTTGTCATCACACTTTTTGATGAACGTAACGTTGAACGAAATCCATTGTCTTCTGAAACACAAACATGATTTTTCCAACAAAAAATGTGTTTTTTTCGAAACGAAATTTTTTTTTTTTGGTCAATGCACCGTTCCACCGTCTTTCGATTTCAAGCATTTGTCGATGTGTGAAAACCTGTCCAACGCGCAGCGCAATTCGCAGTACAGTGTGTAGCAATAAATTCGGCTGTGATTGAGGGAAATCTTACTGTCACCTTGAAAAATTCGTTTTCGTTTTGGGTTCAAAGACCGAAAAACAAAAACCTTTAGCTCTGTCGAATGAACGCTTTGCCTTGAACGGGCCTTTAGTTATTCATTATTTTTTTTTGTATTTTGTCTTAGCATATACGAAGTTTTTCAAGTTTAACAGAAGCAATATTTGCAGTTACAGTGTCACAACACTGTTAATTAAGCGTGACACTGGTTTGTAACGGTTTGAATGTTGCCCAGATTTCGCCGCTGCTCCTCGGCTACTTCGGTCCGATACTATGTGTCATGTCATCGTGTGTGGCTTCGTCAGATGGCAGCACAATCAAGCAATACAGCACAATTCAAAAAACTTTGGAACATCAAAAATTTAGATTTTCACTTTAAAACAAAAAAGCCATTGACTCTAATGTCTTATAGACTAGGAAGAACTCATCTCTTTTCTCAAATATCTCGAAATACCTCGAGATCTCGAAGACGTAATCCTGGGATTTTTAATCTCGGAAATAGGGTCGAGATCCCGGGATCCCGGGATTGTAAACCCTAGTGACAATAATGCGTCGAACAGACGAAGTCAGATTAAGCTGCAGGCATCGCTGCACTTCACGTTATCGCCTCTAATTCTAAAAGTAGTGGTTCGATTTGCATAAACTTTTGCATATGGGTAGAAAATATACTCATGCAACGTGTGTACCTGATGTCTTGTGACGATTGATAAATTTTTTAAATTGCAGACAATTTTGAAAACGTGGGGGAGATAACCCATAAGTACCTTTCAATACAATATCACATGCTCGTGTTTACGGCATAATGATGTCAATTTAGAATGGAATTCATGACACTAGATTGCATTTTGATGAGATGCAAATTTTGCTATAGATTTCGATAACACGTGTGAGATGCATCGCATGGCCATGCCATTGAACTTGAAATGATAAGTCTTGCATTGACGTAGTTCAGTCTGACTTTTTAAGGCTATAATGTTGTGAAATCCGCACATGAAGTAGACATATGCGGCTACCTATGATAATTTCATAGTTTAATTAAGCTCATCTAATTAATTATCAATTATTCTTTACATGCAATATCCCACCGCAGTTCCCTAAACTTGTTGATGACGTCAAATATTTCATCTCTATACTCTATACACCTTTTCCAACCCACTTATAACGGACTCGGTTATAACGAACTCTCGGATATAACGTACTACTCTTGCAGGCACGGACAAAAATTCCTATTATGTCTATATAAAATGCCTCGGTTATAACGTACTCGGATATAACGTTCTACTCGGATATAGCGAACTCAAGGGTCCACAGAGCAAATTTTGATTTTTTACAACGTACTTAGGGATGAAAGTAGCTACTTAAGTATTCTAAATCATCGAAACGAAGCTGACACGATTCTACAATAACTTGCTGCGTTTGATGATGGCAGCAACAGCTATTGTCATTGGCTCGGAGGAGGACAACTTTCGAGTGTCGAATCCGTCCAATGAGCAATCGATAGAAGTGAACTGGAATTAAGACATTGTCTGTGATGGTGTCTTCTTAACGCGTCACTGCGCTGTTTACATTGTTTTCTTAGTCATTCAGATTTTTAGATTCAGGTTCAGAATATTCCATATTTTTTCTTACACAATAGATAATTGTTAAGACACTATGCTGTTTTCTCGAGTAGGCATGATCATACATGTAGGGCCAGGGCATACATATAAATGCACATTACATGTACATGTATTTATGGTGATGCATAGTGAGAATTAGCTGGTCATGATGGATAGGACCTTACTATTGCAATTGACAACTTAATTTGGTGCAGAAGTAGGCTTCAATACTTCTTATACAGCTTGTTCTTGCACACCTCGGATATAACGTACCAATTTTTTAGGTCCCTTGAAGTACGTTATAAGTGGGTTCTACTGTATAACGTTGCAATATTCAATCATCAATTATCTCTAATCAAAGATAAAAATGCATTTTACTTTGAGATTATTCATCAATGAATTGAGATGCAAGATTACCTTAATTCAACTGAGGTAAGATTTATTATGAGGTTAACTGAGGTAAGATTATTCATCAATGAATTGAGATGTAAGATTACCTTAATTCAATTGAGGTAAGATTTACCTCAATTCAACTGTAGAACTGTGAAAACGACAGTAAATAAACTGAAAACAAATGCAAATGCTGGATATTTTGGAAGAAATATTCCCCATAATGTACTAACATATTTGTAAAGATTCATTTTACTATTAGAATGAAATAAAAAAATGAAAGTGCATTGTGGACGGTTTACACAGAAGTGTGCCATGTTGACTTCATTATCTTTGACCTCACTATCTTCGCCCCCCCCCATTCACCCATGATATTTTTAGAGACATATACCGACTTGATTTGAAAATCATAGTCCTTGTTAGATGAGATCACTGTAAATTAAAAATCTGATTGAGAAGGGCGGTTCGCCGAGATATTCGAGAAGCAAAAAATATATAAAATATATATATATTAAAAATATACGTCTCGTATATTGATAAGCAAAAAAGAAAACAAGATATGTGTGCGTCGAAAGATCAATTAATTTTATTTCCTTTGATTAAAACATTTTTTACTTTTTAGGAACAATTTTCAACTAAAAATTAATTCGTGATAACAGAATGCTTCTCATGTTTGCTCTAAGAGAGTCCTCGTTACTAGCGAGCTTGTCATAAGTATATTACTACATGCTCTTCAATTGATATGATTTGAATGAGTATTTATGAATAATTAACCTATTTTTCTTTCCTTGTGTACGAGTATTTCACTTAAGGTGCTTCTCAATGAAAAACAGGCATTGTAAAGCCATCGCAAGGTTGCCTATCTTTACCATGGAGATAGAGGAATCATGAACACTGTGTCATTTCGACGCGCCCTGTCTATCTGTGTATATCTATGCTGAAATATCCTCTAGATTGATCTTAATCATTCAAGGTGTGGAATGCATACCAAAACCTGCAACGAACAACTATTTTTTCATTCCCTCGTTTGTCATGGCACATCTGTTAGTTCACAAACAATAAAATGTGAAGAGAACATGAGAGAAATGATTGATCTAATCCCGAAAATGTGACCGCTCATCGGCCTATATGACCTCAGTCAGTATTTTTCAACGATGTCACCATTCATTAATCTACAATACAATGTCTGCAATATATCAAACTGTCAATTTGAAATCCGTTTAGTGCGTATCACATTCACCATTAATTAATCTTCAGCGATTTCAGCTAACCTGTTTGCAATGTTAATAGGTTTTCTCAAGTCGTTGACGTCTTTAGAAGTAGTTGATGATTATGATTGAATGCACATGCAGATTTTATTGCAATGCATTCATAAGACGATTTAAATTTAGTTGAAGCAATGCTGATTCTTAATTGATGATTTCCAATTGCTTCATATATCTTATGTGCGAAGAACTTCGGATTTCTTAAGATAAAATCTTACAGTCATTACGTTTGTGCAGTACGTTACATGATTAATGCAAGCTATATCAACCACTTTGTCAAAACAGCAACAAAAATGAGTTAAGAAGAAATGATTATTTTCCACGGATACTGTATTAAAAATATAAATGATAACTCGACGCTTCGCTTTACAGCTTGATCACGAGCAAATTTATGAAAAATCTGTTAAAGATTGGAAGCAATAAACAGTGAATACATTTCAGAGGACGTAGATATGACGCGCTCACATGACACCGTAAAATTTAAGTATAGAAATAAAAAGACTAACATAACTGCTGACAAAGTAAGTAATGAGAAGATAAGGAAAAACGTGAAATAGAAGTAAACTGTATGCAATGTGACTTTCAACAAATTGACAGTTTCTTGCCGACACAACCATTCATTAGCAAAGGAGAGTTTATTTCTGATATGCGTATTGCCTCTAAGTATGTCCTTTTCTGCCAATTTTTCTCATTGCAATGTAGCAATTCCCATGAAATATGATTTTTCACCAGACTCTCGGGATGAATGTCTTTGAAATGGGTAAAAACAGCAGATTGTTCTCGCTTAAAATGCTCTTGCAGTCGAGATTGTACTGTCCTTGATGTTTCACCGACGTAAATTTTTCCACAGATATTGCAGGAGATTTTGTAGACAACCCATTTATTAAAGCAGGATCCTTTCCGCCTTGCTGATGGACATGTTTCACAATCCTCTGAGCACTATTTCCTTTCTTTCGGAGGATGCAGAATTCTCTTTAGGGATGTACCCGTTGTGAAACAAATTCTTAGTTTATCTGCAAGACCTGTCCTCCTTACCAAAGCTAGCACTTTTCTACGATGGTCCTCTCCGAGAAATGGTACTTTTAGTATCCTGGGTGAAAAAAAATGAGTTAAAACAGAGGTCAGTGGTTGAAGGCTCAGCAAGACTTCTCTGCTGTACAACTTCAGTTCCTCCTAAAAGAGTTAAATGTGAAGGGCGTTCAACTGACAGGTGCAAAGTAAATATTGCAGGAGAAGCGTTTAGAGCAGCTCAGAGATTACTAATTCAATGATCTATTACCGTTTTTGTGCATTCGATTCGAATTGCTGTCATGCCTTGACTGTATACTTCGACTGCAATGTCAAATCTAATTTGACAGTAAGAATTCCTTCGATTCTGGAAGTAAACCAAAGTTGAGACTTTCTTTGGTATGTGAAGTCAATTATCGCTTCCCGATGAAGTCTTCTGAAAACACCTTTGAAACGATTATTCAGCTGCTACCACCTGGACACATGTTTGAGACATTAACGAATAGTTCCCATTATCATCGTACTAAAAGGGTATTGAATACACCACTTTATTCTAGAAAATTAACAATATATTGCGTTGTGTCTGTTTTCTACAATTTACATGTCCAGTCCGTCGTTCAGCAGATCATAACAAACATTTGAATGTTCATATCACAGCTACATACATACCTGTACAATCTCATTATGACATAGATTTCATAACATACACTTCAACACCTAACTGCCGCAAACATAGCATTATAGTTTTCCATAGAACTCAACATTCTCAACATACTCCCGCCCGTTGAGTCGTACTCAACCAAAAGGTTCAATTGCATTCTAGTGGGTACAACTGACTTGTATTTCGCTGGCACACTTTTCCTTGAGAAAGGACCTCTGCGAATCTCGGAATATTGCCCTTCCCTTGATACACCTCGAGAACTCGGCCAAGAGGCCACAAAGCACGATTCTTTGCAGTCATATTTTTCGGATCTACTAAAACAATATCTCCGACCTTTGGGATTCCTTGTCCTGTACTGCGTTTTTTGTTCCAGGACCGTAGCTCCATCAAATATTCACTTTTCCATCTCAACCACAACTGAGACAAAAGGTGTTTTCTCTGCTTGTATCAATTTCGTAACTGATCAGCACTCTCAGTAGTTTCTTCTAGACAAGAACCAATGAAAAAATCGATAGGACGAAGAGGTTTCATATCATTTACCTCATCTGAAATGTAAGTCAAAGGACGTTTATTGATCGAAGCTTCAATTTCACATATCACTGTCCGCAATGTCTCCAGTTTTACCCTTTGCTTACTGAGAACGCGTCTCAATGATCGCTTTACGCTTCTTATAATCCTTTCCCACATTCCTCCCCAATGAGGACTATATTCAGGTAAGTATTTCCATTCTAATTTATCTTTCAGGTTTTCTTTTGCAGCCCTAAAGGTGGTAAAATTGTCAGATAGCATAGTTTTCGGTGTCTCAAACCGTGCCTGAAATCGCCGAAAAGCCAATATAAAGTCATCAAGATTTTGACTTATGCATAGTTCCAGATGAACAGCTCGAACAACTGTACATGTGAAAACCAATACGTAAACTTTAGTGTCCTTTTTTTAAATATAATGGTCCTGTGAAGTCGCATCCAGTTATTTCAAATGGTCTGGTTTGATTCAACCGATAATCACATAACGGAGCCTCTTGTTGTAAATATGAATTACAGTCATGTCGACGGCATACTAAGCAAGACCGAATTGCACTTCTTACAACTCTTCTTCCCCTGGTAATCCAGTAATCAGCTCGCGATTCGGTAAGCGTGGAAGCCACTCCACTGTGGCACAAATAAATGTGAATATCAAGAATTATCAGTTTAGTCAAGTGAGAATCACCAGGCAAAACAATGAGTTCATCAAAATCAATTCGCCCCACAGAAAAAAGACAACCATCGCGAAATAGCAAGACCAAATTTTTCAAAGGGCTGTCACTTGCAACAGATCTGTCCTTTTTTAAACATGCTATTTCTTGGGAGAAATGCTTCAATTGCTCCATTTTTATCAATTCTGTCTTCGCTTCTTGATAATCTCCGGAAGTATTGTTTTGTACAGTTATTTGATTTGTTTTCATATAAAGCAATCCTTTGAATTTATTAATTGCTTTACGGACAAAGGCAAAAAACATTGACAGCCTTTTGCAAAGAATTGTACCTTGAAATGTCAAAAACATTTTTCCTTGTAGTGCACGAAAAACTAACAACATCCTTCTTCATTTCTTGGACTTCTTCATTTCCCCTATGGTTCTCTGCTGCATTTTCCTTTGATGGCCATTGTGAAAGATCATTCAGCCAAACTGGTCCATGAAACCAAGTCATTTTATTCCACTTAAGAAAAGACACATTTCTTGTAGCTTGATCGGCAGGATTATGAATACCTGAGCAGTGATTCCAGCAGGAGGGTGGGACAATATCTTGAATATCTTGAACTCTGTTTCCCACAAATTGCTTAAATCGTGAAGAGGGACTTCGAATCCAGCTCAAGGCAATAGTTGAATCAGTCCAACAATATATATGTGTACTTTCAAATTTAAGTGAGTCCAGTACAATTTTTAGGAGTTTCATGCCGAGATGGCAAGCAAGGAGCTCCAACCGGGGAAGTGTTATCCTTTTTACAGGAGATAGCCGAGATTTCGCAATGACAAGAGTCGAAGACATAGAATTATTCAATGACAAAACTTGCATGTAGATGCATGCTGCGTATACTTGTTCAATGGCATCACAAAATACATGCAGCACAGATTGTGAAATTCCAACATTTTTGTCATAATAACATCGGGATATAGAAATTTTACTGCAATCAGAAAGGGATGAAACCAGCTCGAGAAAATCTTTTGTATTTTCCGATGAGATAGGAGCATCCCATTCGTAACCCTTCAACCATAATGTTTTCATGAAAAGTTTCAATGACACCAGAATAGGGGACGCAAAGACAAAGGGATCAAATATTTTAGCCGTATATGATAATATCATACGTTTTGTGAATCATTCAATCTAAAGACTGGAATTGACACTTCAAGTTCATCAGTATCTAAATTCCACGGAATTCCCAAAATCTTTGTCATTCCCTCATGTTTCATTTCAATACCGTGCTCCTTATTCAGTTGATGAGCAAGATCATCAGAACTTGTAGTCCATTTTGTCAAATGCATACAAGCCGATTTCATTATGACAGCTGCTTTTACGATTTCTGATGTACAATCATTTACAGAGGCAGATCCAGAAATAAGATCATCAACATAGAAGCTTTTTGACATTTTGTCAGCGATGCTATCCTTGCAATTTAGTAGATGATATCTGACGGTGGCATTGAGCAAAAACGGTGCACAAGCACTCGCATTGAGCAAAAACACTCGCTTAAACCTGTATGTATCATCATTCCATAAGAATCTGAGATAATCTCGCTCGTTTTCCTTCAATAATAGCTGAAGAAATGCTTTCGTGATATCTCCCGTGTAAGGTATCGCATAGAATCTAAATCGGAGTAGCAATTGAATCAGTTGAGGCAACAGTGAAGGACCAGCATCAAGCAAGTCATTCAAGGAGACATTATTTCTGTCCTTAACACTTCCATCAAATACAGGTCTTACTTTAGTTGATTCATTATTTTTCTTTATGACAGCATGATGAGGAAGATAAAATACACTGCCTTCTTTCATGAGTTCAGTTTCTGGAACCTTCTCAATAATGTCCATTTCTCTGTATTCTTCGAAAACCTTAGTATAGTCTTTCATCAAATTTGGATTTTTCTCAAGTCGCTTTTTCAAACATTTTAATCTACATTTGGCAATCTCAAGGTTAGAATCAAGAGTAATTTCAGTATTTTTCCACATCAAAGGTACCACATATCTACCATCTTCATGTCGCTCAATGTTGCCGTGGAATGTTTCAAGACATGGGGAAGTGTCAATTTCATTCTGATTCATGTTCATGGTTTCCAATTCCCAGAATTTCGAAACGTCAACCGTGAATAAAGCCCTCGTCGTTGATAACGAAGATAACGAATTTGATAGTTCGCGATTTGAAATGGGACCTTGGAGAACCCATCCGAACTTCGTTTCTGAGGCCACAAGCCCATGTGAAGTGGAAAACATATTCGAAGTGAAAATCTTCCTCTTCTGTTCTGCACCAAGAACAATATCAATTGGTTTTTTGTCACTATGCAGCGAAGTCTGAATGTCATCTGCCAAAATAAAGCCTCTCTCTTCCAATTCATCAATCCATGGACCATTGGGAATCATTTCCAAAGGAGAACACAGTTCCTCACAATGAAATCAATTGTCAGTCACCAGCAATTATCCAGAATCCTGGTCACGGCACCAATTTTATATTGAATACACCACTTTATTCTAGAAAATTAACAATATATTGCGTTGTGTCTGTTTTCTACAATTTACATGTCCAGTCCGTCGATCAGCAGATCATAACAAACATTTGAATGTTCATATCACAGCTACATACATACCTGTACAATCTCATTATGACATAGATTTCATAACATACACTTCAACACCTAACTGCCGCAAACATAGCATTATAGTTTTCCATAGAACTCAACATTCTCAACAAAGGGATAATCCGTGGATAAATTCGCACATTACTGTTCAACGTAAAATTTCTTTCAACCAGAAAAGGGTTGGTCTCAACTGGCCAAACTTAAGAACAAATCATTGACTCGTATGCAGGCCTATTGTGAGACCGTTCAACTAGTTGATGTCATTTTACATCGGTTTCGTATGGTTATCGAAAAATTTGTTCCATTGGGGCGTTCAACTTAGTGAGCATTAAATAAAAATTCGTTAAGTTCTTCGCTATAATTGAAATATCGCTAGAAAATAGGTATGGGGCGGAAATTATTGCAATAATAATTTCTTATTGTTTCCTTGAACTTTGATGGTACCAAGAAATGTTTTAATATCCATAATTATGTAAACCTGGTTATTGAATATGCAAAATGTCTCATAATTTGCCTAATGTCTATAAACTTTGCTGTTTTGATACCTTATGATGCAAATGCATTGGGCAGAGGACTATTGAGCCATTAACACCGTCAATGTGGCTAAGTAGTGCATTACTTTTCCCATCACATGTATAAACTTACAATTGGAAATCGTTCATTAGTCCAGTCATTATATATTTCAAAATTTAATCCGTACTCTTTAAAAATTGATTTTGACTTGTGGTGGCTGAAGTGAAAATGAGCTAGAAACAATCTGAAGTAGCACAAAACTTCCAATATTCTGAATTTAGATATATTATTGTGGAAGAGTTTAAGAATCTCCAGTTTACTACGTCTTGTTTTCTTCTAGGAAAGTAAATAAGATATTTCATTGTTTCAGACGTTCAGAAAATATAGCTTCATTGTTTTGCTGATCTGCAATGTCGATGTCTTGCTATTCGTTAGCAGACTATGTCGTTAGTTTATTTCACACTAGGAATACTAATTGCAGTGGTCTGCATCGGCTCAATTGCTTGGAAGCTCTCTAAACCTTTCCGATATTCCATGGAAAGAAATTTGTATCCACTTTGCTGTCCCCATTGATAAAGACTTCTGACATGCAAGGCCCAACATGCAGCGACCACTAACATCTTCATGTTTATCAATGACAGCACTCAGTTAAGACTAAAAAATCAATAGTTCTGTTTCGCAATTTTTTTGACGCTTTGTTTTGAAACAAAGTTTATACAATGGTACATAATTAGTAAATTCATAAAAAACATGCGCTTTCTTTTTGTGCTCTTATTCAATTAATGTCCTAAACTTTCTTTTTTTATGTGGTAATAGAGCATGCATTTATTTTTTATATATAAAAGTAGTCTAGATGCATTTACTCTTTAACAAACGTTGAAGAAATACATAAACCGCAAAACACATACTTTGTGCCGTTTTACTAGAAACACCATCTTCTTTATTCTTAAACATAAAGTGTAAAGCAGGAACGTATGTTCAAATGAATTTTTTGCATTTCCTTAAAATGGAATAGTTTTCTAGAGTTTCGATCAGAGGTTGTTAATTAAAATCCATAAAGGCAAATTAAATACGAGAAAAAGTTATAAATGTGAACTCAGTCGTGGATGAAGTATATATGTACAATGCATTCTTCTTCACTTTTTTGCATTTAAACATTGCTTGGAAGATTTCATAACCAGAAAGCTGCTTCAACATACTGACTTTGTCTAAGCTGGAAGAAATGGGCACAGTCAAATTCAGTCAAGCCCAGTCATTTCAGTTGTGAATTATTTCTGAATTGTAATTTCTCGATTGACCGTAATAATTCTACCGGATAGACTGTTGTAAAGGCTATGAAAGGAATTTTGTAAATAGAATCTGTGACATAAAATCTGTCGTGACTGCATAAATGGTTAACATCAATTGAATCCTGTAATAGAAGGTTGAATTGAACCATAACACTTTGTCTAGGTCTAAAGGCATTACATACGCACGTATATGTTATTCTGTTGCCAAAACTTTCGTTATATTTCTACTTGCTAGAAAGTATACGAAAAATGTTAACAATCCTATCGTTTCAGCAATGCCATGTGAATTTCCTATTCAAATTAAGGAAAGAAACCAATTCGATATAAACTGTATGTATAAATGCATTTAATTGCTTCTGAAATTAGTTTTCTTGCCACTTTACATATCTTGTTTGATTTCACTTATTGCAACGTTTCTACTATAGTTTGCACTTTGGTCATTTTAATTAAGAAGCTCGAAGGATTCTGAAGGTAAGCTTTCAATATCGCATCTTCTATGTGGTGGCAAGGGGAAGCGAACGATGGCTCTTGATCAGTCATTAGTAGGCCAACCCATCATGCATCGGATTCTACTACAGCTTTTAATCCTCTGACTTTCGAAGCCGTTACATTGCACTTTTGAGTCCATTTAATGTGGCAACGGATAAGAAGAGCATTTTCAGATTAGCAAAATCAAAGTCAATTATCTTCCAATGTACCAAAAGATAATTGCCACTATGAGAACAATCAAATCTCATCTTACGGACGATTCTAATCCCAACCTGAAGATCGTTGATGGCATTTTCCATCATCACACTGTGATGATCGATTTTGAAGATTTGAAATGCATATCAATGCCATTGCTATTAATGACGTTTATTCACCTGTCACAACAGAAAATAATTTCATTATTGATATCATTCACGCACACAGTCATATTTGTCGCAGATTGGCAATGTCGGCTGAAACCGGTTCAACACCGCGCTGTGAAGTTACGCCGACCATTTTAGAAAACAGATCTGCCTACCAAACCAGCGGCGTCAATCTACAACTTTGAGGTGTGTCAGAAAAAGCCATTCTATATTTTCTAGAATCTCAGCTCGAACAGCCCTCTGATTGACTCAGTTGACGCAGAGTCCGGACTAATTTCCCTGACGGTCTTTAAGTTTAAATGAATTTCCCCTTGTGCTAATCAATTTGTTTGATTATGAACAGCTGAATGTGAATGATTTACAAGTACACACTGATACAATCTGTCTGCAACAATAGACTCTTGGAACATGATCTAGACAATGAATTTTTTAAAAGGTTGAAACAATGTTACGTTACTATTAGAGCAATCTGAATTCTTTGAGTTTATCCTTTCTCGTCTCACATGCTCTACCTTCCTGGTTCTTTGCACCTACCTAATTTAAGAAAATGGGAAAAGCTCTCAGCATTTGCATCACTGTCTCGGATTTTCTAAAATATATTGGGGCCTATCATTTGACGAGAATCTGAAATGCTAGCTGGCTTGTTGCAGAAATTATTTTTCAAAAACTACTACATCCGCATTAATCCGTGTTGAGATGAATTCGTGAAATTATTCACATATACATCTGCAGCCTGTGTATTGTCTTCATGTCGTTGTCATTCGATGATAAGCAAAATGTCAAAAACTACATTGTTTCTGCTAAAAATGATCCTCTGTATCGATTTCTGTGACAATTGGAGGTTTCCATGTGACGAAAGTGAACAAGTGTCAGTGTAATTTGAATCAACCAAACCAAAGTTGGTGTCCAATTTCAGAATTTTGTCTGACATTTGATGGCGGACCATTTCAGTAAAAGCTCTAGCTGAAATGTCATGGCGAATATTGCACTGATTTTCACAAACTTTCATTAGCAAACTCAGAGTCGCTGCCGTCATACTGTTTTCTCGATTACCGCTTCGAGGGCTGCATCTCTTGATGAAACTTGATAATTGAGCTAATGAACTTTCCCACAGTTAATTAAGCATTTCACTGGTTCATTGCATGATTATTATCTTAAATCTGTTTCAAAAGTATATTAAAATGAATTATCTCCAGATGATGTAGTATTCAATCTTTCAAGTTAAGAAATACCGGTATATTCCGAAAAGGTTTACGGTATAAAAGTCATGATTAGATGGTAGTGACATCAATCGGCTATTTATGTATAGAAAAGCATGACTCGGAATGATATTCGTCGTGAGACATTTGCTTCATGTTGCACAATTTGATTTAGATTCACTCTCCACTCTTTAGCTTTATGTGGAGGTATTGCAGGGTGTGCTAAGTTTGAGTCTCAGGCTTTACCCGAAGTATGTTTATCCCAGCTCTCCCAGATACTGAACAAATGATAGGAAGTGTGCATTGAATTGATCTCTCTAAGCAAATCAAGGAGGATAAATGCAGTGCTCCCCACCTATTCCGGACACCAAGAACTGGCATTTGTCACGATTGATCCGAAAAACCGAGTTATGTTTCTAGCAGCATTGCCATATCATTGAAAAAGAGTTACGTAGACATCAAAGCTAATTATGTTGAATGTGAAATACGTCGAACTAGAAGATTGTTGTGGTGTCACATGTGATGCTTGAAATTGAACCCAGGGATATATTCTTTCTCATTCCATGGGCATTTTACACACAATTATTAATTTCCAACCGCGTCGATTTTGTAATTGCTTCAAATGATTATTTTAATTAAATCATATTTTGAACAGATTTCGAATAAATTATATAAATCTAAAATGACAACTTAAAAAAAATGCGTATCGCTATTCGCCACAAAATGGCAAAACAATCAACTTCTCAGTTTGAATATGTTGTCGTGAGATTTCTATGACCTCTCTGACAGTTCGCATGTGACGCACTGGTAAATTGTGTTCATCGCATTTCATGAGTCTCTCGATGCATGCTTTCATAACATGATATTCTGCTGGCACGTTTGGTCGTTTTCCATTACAAGCTATCACGGCATGGAAAAGCTCAATGACTGCATCAAACCGTTCGATGGATCATTGGATATTGTCACTTGGCTAAAGAAGGTGAAATTGATTGCCCGAATAAAGAAGATAACTGATTTGGCTGCTTTAATTCCACTCTATTTGGAGGGACCAGCATTCGAGGTATATGATCAATTGACAGATAAAGATAAGGACGATGGTGATATTATTGAGAGAACGTTGGTACAAGCTTTCGGTCAAAACAAGTTTGCCGCTTACGATGTTCTTCGACAACGTGATTGGAAAGCCGGAGAAGCCGTAGACGTATACCTCGCTGACCTTCGTCGATTGGCAGTTAGCAGAGGTTGACTCAGATGAACTCGTATGCTGTGCTTTCATATGCGGACTTCCAATAGACGTATCTTCGCAACTGCGCGCTGGATCTCGCATTGCTGGGTCAGACTTACCTGAGATAGTTAAACAAGCACGTGTGCTAATGGATGAAAGAATTCAAGGTGCTATGGCTGCAGTTGGGAGAACTACGAAACACAGAGACCGCATCGAAGCCATGAGGGATGTTCAAAGACGTGCGACTTGTTATGCCTGCGGAGGGAATCATCATATTCGATTTTGTAATCAAGTTCGTGACATTATTTGTTATCATTGCCACAACCCCGGCCACATTGCGAGGAACTGTCCGTTGAACAACCAGGGAAACGCCAATGGGAAACTGCTTGCCCCAACAGTTTCCCCAAAGCTGTAGAGGCGCTCCCTGTTATTTCTGTGACTATCGGTGGCGAAGGCGGTCTTCTTGTTCGGACATTGGTCGACACTGGATGCTCTGACTATTCTATCCAGGCGTTTCGTGAAAGAAGGAACTAAATTGATCGGCAAAGTCATTGCGGTGGATGGTTCAATTGTAAACTGTGGCATCGGTTCGATTATTTTGCTGATACAGAGACAGTCATTGAATATCTCGTGTTTAGTGATGGATAATTTTATTTCTGAGTTCGACGTTATCCTTGGAATGGATATAGTGAAGTTACTTGGTGGTCTGCGTGTGTATCCTGATAGTTCGGTACAGTTTGGACTGACAGCTAAGTGCAGCGAGGAATTGCGGATAGAAGATCAAGATTTTACTGCAAGATTTGATGGCGTTAGATGGATAGTGCGCTGGAATTGGACCAATTCCGAACCACAACCATCGAACCGTGTTGCTTCTTACGAGATTGATGCTGATATTCGAAGTGATTTTGAGACTGAGATCAACGAGTGGATCAAAGATGAGATCCTAGTTCCTGTCCCTGAAACGGATAAAGTTCATTCCGTTCTCCCTCTGATGGCGGTTCGTCAAACGAATAAACAGAAAATTCGTCCGGTACTCGACTTTAAACAGCTGAATGAATACGTGTCCTGCCATACTGGTAACAGTGCTGTATGTGACGATACGATCAGAAGATGGCGAAAGACTGGCCAGAATGTGTCCCTGCTTGATCTTCGGAAGGCCTATTTGCAATTGTATGTTGACCACAAGATATGGAAGCATCAAGTCGTACAGTATAAAGGCCAGTGCTAATATCTTACGCGTCTTGGCTTTGGGTTAAATTCTGCGCCAAAGATCATGAGTCGAATTCTTGAAAAGGTCTTGTCCATGCAAGAGAAGATACGCACTGGTACGAGCAATTATCTTGATGACATTCTTGTGAATGAGCAGGTGGTAGCCGTTGACGAGGTTAAACAGCATTTATCTCGATACGGTCTGCGTGTGAAACCATCTCAAGATCTTCGCATGGGAGCCAGAATACTTGGTCTGCAGGTGGAGAAATCAATTAATGGTGAACTTGTATGGAGACGTGCGAATGGCATTCCTACGATTCCTTCAATTGATGACAAGCTTACTCGTCGGGAATTATTTTCGATTTGTGGACAAATTGTTGGGCATTACCCAGTCGCCAACTGGCTTCGAGTAGCTTGCGGCTATGTCAAGCGAATTAGTGAAGGAACATTGTGGGAAGATGATGTTGGGCAAAAGGCAAGGACAATACTACACGAGATGATGCTTCAACTACAGGATTGCGATCCGGTCAAAGGAGTATGGAACGTGAAGTCAAGCCAAGGCAAAGGATGGTGCGACGCGAGTTCGCTTGCAGTTGCTTGTGCTCTTGAGATCGATGGCGACGTGGTCGAGGACGGCGCATGGTTGCGAAAAGAGGATTCAAATCATATAAATATGGCAGAGCTGGATTCTGTTTTGAAGGGCTTGAACATGGCTGCAAAGTGGAGTTTGCAAGAATTGGAGATAGTGACTGATTCGGCAACCGTTGCGAGTTGGTTAAAGTCAGCCCTCTTCGACAGTCACACTATTCGAACTCATAGCATGAACGAAATGTTAGTGAAGAGAAGACTATCAGTGGTCAGAGACATTTGCAAGGAGTATGACATACGTGCATCTGTGACATGGGTGGATTCAAACAAGAATAAAGCTGATGTCTTGACTCGAGTCAGTTCAAAGTGGCTTCGAATTCAGGAATCGAGCATTCCCGTGAGCTGTCTATCTGCTTCAGAGGAAGAATTTATTCGCCGTATTCATGAGCAGCATCATTTTGGCGTCAATCGCACATTATATTTGGCAAGGTTGAAGTCTTCGTCAATTACTAAAGATCAAGTTTCTAAAGTTCTGGCAGCATGTGTTCAATGCCGTTCAATCGACCCAGCACCAGTCAAGTGGGAGAAGGGAGCTCTTGATGTTGATCAGAATTGGCAGAGGATTGCTATTGATGTCACTCATTATAACCGGTCGTGCTATTTGACTCTGATTGACTGCGGCCCCGGAAGATTCGCAATTTGAAGACGGATGCCAGATGAATCGGTATCTTCGATTTTGAAGGAGATAATTCAAATATTTCGTGAGCGAGGCCCTCCACGAGAAATCTTAATGGACAATGGACCTTCATTCAGATCTGCGGCTATGAGAAATGTGCTCAAGGAATGGTCCGTGGAGCCAATGTATCGCTGTGCTTACCGACCTGAAGGCAATGCAATAATAGAAAGGCATCACAGAACGATCAAGTCTAAGGCCGCGAGGTCGAATCAGGATCCTTTGCAGATTGTATATTGGTATAACGTAACGCCTCGAGATGCAACCAATCCTGAATCTTTGCCATGTAAAGCCATCCATAATTACGAATGGAGATTGCCTGAGGTAGGCCTATGCCCCAAAGAATCCAATCAGCAATCAACTGAAGAACTCAGAGGCATGAAGCGTGGTGATAAAGTGTTCGTGAAACCTGGTTCGGCAAGATGCACTTCTATATGGCCCCTTGGAAGAATTACAGACATTCCATCTGATCGTCAAATCGAGGTGAACGGAATACATCGTCATGTATCTGATGTTCGTCCGGTTCCTGAGGCTGAGGTACGAGAAAACTTGTCAGACAGTGAACCGCGACAAAGACTCTCTCGGAGCGTAAGGCGTCCAGACTTTTATGGCAATAATATCTATGATACGTGATTTATGTGTACAGATTTTGTAGTTATTATTTTTGAATTTTTATTTTATTTTCGAACTCAAGTTCGAGTGGGCGTGTTGTCGTGAGATTTCTATGACCTCTCTGACAGTTCGCATGTGACGCACTGGTAAATTGTGTTCATCACATTTCATGAGTCTCTCGATGCATGCTTTCATAACATGATATTCTGCTGGCACGTTTGGTCGTTTTCCATTACAGAATAAATAACGAATCTGAATTTGAATGACTCAAATCTTGAAGAACCTCAGGTGTCTATTACCTATGCTCTACTATAATCAGAAACGATACTTGTGTAATTACGAGATTTTCACTTACAACGGTTAGGGCACTTTTAGAAAGTGGTCGAATTCGGAGCAAAAAGTACAAGCAGAGATTAAAAGTTTACACTACCTCAGATTTCCACATCATGCATGCTGTAAATGATCTGTTTACACTGACGATATATTTACGTTACTAACAACGCTACTGACGATTCTAATCTTAGAAGGATTTAATCGGTTATATCACAAGCAGAAGAATGCTTGAAATAATTACATGACAGTCATCAATAGCCACTTCGCTGGAATAAATAATAATTAACGTGCGTTGAGAATGGCGTTCTTGATATGCAAACAAAATCTGTTTCAAATAATATCATTTTGCAGAACGCATATATCGTTCCCTGCAACTAAATGTAAATTTTAGGCGTTCATATTTTGATCATAAACTCATTGATATTTTTTTAATACGATCATTGTTGAATACGCGGGTTTCAAATGGACACGCATGCTAAACACGGGGAACAGTGAGTGTTGCACTGAGATGAAAAACAGAATTCGAAAGCATTTTATGACCGTGGTGCATTCATAAAGCACGCAATTAAGTGGTGGGCTACTTTATAGAAAATCAATGAGACATGGATAATTGCAACGTAATTCTTGCATGCAATTTTGCCATTAATTAGTGACTGTTCTATTCCGTATTCACCTGAAATGTGAATTAGTTTTTTTGTTCATGGCTTTTAGCAATAGACTTACAATATGAATAGCCTGGCACATCAAATAATACATGAAAAAATGTGTTGCACATTTTGTCAGTAGCGCTCATAATGATTTAAATAATAGCCTAATGAACTAAAATTTCACTAAGGTCACATTCTGTATATTTGCTTTCTTCATGCATGCTTTGCAAAAAAAGTGGTTTTATACTGTTTTCGAATATTTCTTGCACACTGTTTGCATAAACTTCAAAAGCAACTTCTGCTTCAAAATTATGCAATTTTAACAACTTCTTGTCTACGATGATTTGTTGCAGACTAAACCAAAAATTGGGCCAAGAAGACTCCTTATCCATTATGTCAAACCCTGAATGATGCTTTAACATTTCAGATTACTAATTGGGAATCAATATTTCAATATCTTGAACAAAAGAGTTTACATAATTACCTACTAAGCCCTGTGTCACTATAGATAAAATTTTAATGTTTCAAACTCAACTACGTAATTGATTGAATATCAGAATGCTCTATTAGTATTTTTATATTTCTATTCAGCGGATTTTCCGCAAGAAATTTATTAATGAATATATAATTAATTCTCTCGCTTCACACTATACCACAAAAATGAAGAATTCGATAAATTAAAAAATTGATTATTCTTATATTTATATTTTACCATGCATGTAACAAATTTTACTTTTTGCTGCCTTGTTTCTTTTTCGTGGAAGTGAGAATCCTTGTCCGCGGTAATGCGGTGCCTAAAAGCAAAGTGTGAAATATCATCCCTGCCCGTTTCACAATACCACTTGTGATTTTATGGTGCAAAATTGCTTGTCGTTTAACTGTTATCATGCAAAATGAGATGATTTTTTTGAGGATGGTAACCAGAGTGGGAATAGCACCCGAGCATCTGATTTTTAATATAATTTTTCTAGACGTACTCTTAAACTTGACATTGCTATGTGCTATGTATGTATTATATTATGTACTTCTATGGCGTCGATGTACAATGGAGCTTGATGCTTGATGTACAATACAAGCTTGTTCGGCTTGCAATCATCATGACGAACATTGAAATCATTAGACATTGACAGCCAGAACATGAGCTTCCCTGATAATCTTCTCCCTAAGAATGATTCTATCAATGGAGTTGAAGACCATCGCGCTCTTCCCATAAGAAGTCATGTAATCATTTTTAAAGTGCTTCATAGGCGGGATGAGGTAATGATGGCATGGTAATTTCTTTTCTGGTACAAGTCACAATTGCAGTTAGAAAGGCAAGTTGGTGTTTGCATTGCTCGGATTATGAATAGTCTACTTATTACTTATGAAATGCGGTTGCTATATTCATCAAAAGTAAATTTTTGTTGTTGACGATGTGCAGTGCATGAGTTTGTGAGTACTTATTCTATGCTTCTATGCAGGAAAAACATCTTGAGTGAATCTTGAAATATGATAATTTGTTATTTAAACATATCTTGCAACTGTATTCAAATTAATACTAACGTCAATAAAACGGGCCACTTGCTGAGCCCTAGCCTTTACATTGGAAATTATCAGCTGAAAAATTAAGAACTGCAATGGCAGAAGTCGAGCCCGGGCCGCAAAAATCCGCTCAGGAGACCACCCAATCGTTAAGTTAAGTGGACCTGAATTTTGATTTGTTCATTACTGACATTGCAGCAAAATTTTCAAAATTTGAAATTGTTTCTTTTTTTCTAAAGGAGCCATCAAATGAACTTGATTTAGGCGAGGTATGCATGTTACTGCTCGAATTTTAGCCGATTGTTGCTGATCAGTTGCTCAAATTTATTACTTTATTCACTTGTTTTGTATTCTAGATAGTAGACAAATTGTTTGTGGCCTTTTACTGCAACTCTCATTGTTTCAAGATGATTGACCATTGATTGTCTCTTATGAAAAGGATGATGGAGAGGTAAACTCGAACTTGAATTTTATTTGCATTTGATTGCCTTTCTTTGTTGATTCAATACCAACCTAAATAAACAGTTTGACTTCACAATGATAAGATAATTCTGAACAAAATGTTTGCCAATCCCAAAACAAATAGAAAATAACCTTTAGTCAATGCAAAGAGTGACAGCATTCTCCGAGCTTTTTGTTTGTGGCAATTTTTAGAAGTAAAATTATACGGAAAAATTCGTCACGCAGAAACTATGCTGTGAATTTCAGTAATTACAAGCAAATGAATACGTCTTTCCCTGGTATGTTCGTGACGACGGCTGTCATCGGTTGAAATATTATTATTAATGCCAAAATCCACGAGAAATATGACCAATTAATCCTGAAAATTCATGTATTATAACTTATAGTTATAACGAAGAGTGAGATGGTTTCTAAATTTCAATTGGTTTTCATTTTCAAATTGAATGCTATCTCATCATCTGCCAAAGGCATTTTTGAAAACGCATGACATCTTTCGGTGTCAGAATGCCGACCTACACGCCCACAACACTGCTTCGCAAAATCTATCAGGTGCATATTGTTGTCTTTCTTAAGACCAGAAATGAATGCATCTCCCATTCTCTCTCACTTTTTTCTTTTAATTCCTTTTTTGCTGATTTTAATACTTTTTTTATTACAGTATTATATGTCAACTTCAGGCACCGATTCTGACATAACTTGCATTTTCGTTTCTAGCGATGAAGTTTTATTTAATCGATTGCTTCTGCAAAGCAAACATTTACCAAAATGTTTTGTCTATTCATTGAATGTAGTCAGCTCAATGCAACTATTTTCAGTTAATTAGATAATCTTGTGCAGTCAGGTACAGTCGCCTTGACAAGCCGAGTATCGGTGAAATCGATTGGCGCAAAAAAGCGATTTTTTCTGATGTGAAACTGGTAGAGACTGGTGGTGGAGAATGATCGTGGTATTCTATTCTTTTGAAATTCATGGCATTGCTCTTAAGCTGTTTGAAGTGCAATTACACTTTTCAGGAAATTTGTGATCCTTTTTGTCTGCATTTGATCACGATAGTACTCGTCATGGTTTTGATTTTTATCTTGAAATGATTGAGTAAATTTTCACATTTTTTATCATGTCTGCTGCATTCAAATTTTACTTCATTACAGCCAGGGGAAAAGTTTCGGCGAGCTGTGAAAACTATCAATTTGCTTCTTCGAGCTTGTACGAGCAGAGCGTAAGTATGCTATTGTACACATTTGTGAAACAAAATTTGCTGCATAATATTTCTTGATGCTAAGTATGTCCTACTTAAAGATGTTTTTATTGACCGCCAAAAAAAACATAATTCGAGCGTATTATAAAATTACGTTGCGGTAATTTTTTCTGATACCGCAAAAGTCTTGAAATTATTCAAAATTTCGTAAATTACCGAATTTCAGATCACTTTTGAAAATACTACTCACAAATAACATCCTAGTCTAAATCTCACCCTGACATTCTACAATGGTATGTGGAGCTCAGTACATGTAAAATTTCAGCTTAACGCAATAATGTTCTATGATGTTTCAACGGCCTTTTTTAAAAATACCACTCTCATTTTCATACTACTTACAGAAACAATGTTTACAGGTAACAATCTAACTATCAAAGGATAGTTTCGTTTATTACTGAATGTCTTTCTATTATATCAATTTTTGTGCCATTGTTTCCTGATATATATGTGAGATGAAACAAGGATCTATCAAGCTTTAATAGATTGCTGTGATCGAATAATTCAATTAATTGATTGATTTGTAATGATGGTGAAGTGATTTGGTTGCTTAACTTGCAATGCCGTCACCATTCTGCATCTTCAGATGTATCATATTCATACATATGACTACAAACTGATGGCTTCCTTAATTCTCGAGAATTAGCAAGCCTATTTGGGCACATTTATCCGTCTTACAATAATAGCTATTGATTCATAATTCTTCATCAAAAACTCATGAAACTCTGACTAATGTTCTGCTATCTATGTACGTTCTCTTGTTTCAATAATCGATCGTCACTATAATTATGATGCATGAACTTGTAATCAATTTTATCAATTTTCAAGTCCCATCAAGAATTTGGCCTCATATGTTCTTGCCATTGTCCTATTTACTGCCCTGTTGTATGCGTGATCTATATGTAGCCTAATGCATAAGAATGAAATATCAAATTCAAAATTCCAAAATCGAGAATTAGTCTTTTCAAATGCAATAAATCGATCGCTTAGCTCAATTTAATTGCAATCAATTTTTTGATGATCCATGGGAACGACGCAATGCGGTTTATGCCGCAGATTATCGTATTTCGTTTTTCCCTAAGTTTCATGTACAAAATTACCATTGATAGTACAGAAACTAATCCCGGTATTTGAGTGTGTTTCCTAAAATGATTGCACTGCATTCTTCACTTATCATTACCAAACATAGTTTTGTGGACGATTTATCAATAAATTGACATTCAGTAAAAATAAACTTTCCATGCATTCGTTGAACTGGAAGCATTTTAAAATGATTCCAATCATTTTCAACACTGATGCGAACATTATAAGCAGACACGCCGCGCCTTTTACGATGGATCCGACGATAATTCGCAGACAATTCTTGAAGTGCTAGTTGTGAATATCACATGCTTGTCGATGCAACATAAGCGCCTCATCAGTTTTCTTTATGTCTGTCAAACTACAATAATAAAGTAATTTTCAACTTCAAATTCGCTCAAATTCAATTATGAAATCAAACATGACTAACAAATGATGATTGCAACAGAAAAATATACAGACAGCTCGTATGCAAACAAATAATTGGCAACATTCTGCCGATTTCATCGAGTTTCCTTTAACAATTTAATGAGCAGACTGACATACAGAAGTTGTGTGAGGTGCACGGCTTCGAGAGCTGTGGAACGAACCAGTATTAAATCAAATTTGAAAGTACCAGCAAGTAGATTATCATTATCTCTTTAATTGTGGATACGTGACTGTCTGACGCAAAATTCAGATAATATAAAGGTAAGCATGAGTTCATATTGATAATACACCCTTCAGTCCTACTTAATTAATATTTGCTATCAACCGTCTGATAATTCCGTACCTGACATTTCGTAAGAGAATGTAAATGTCATTGAAGCTTTAGATACGAACAAGCAACTGTTTGAGCTACTTTTTCAATCTAAAGTTTCATTTTATGTTTTGATAGTAGAGAATTTCTACTTGACTATTTTTCGTCAGCGATGTGAATGTGAAACTTTGATGAAGGTTGATTGAGCAATTATGATAATGGATTTATAATCACATGAATGTAATACTGCAGTTTAAAAAAGTCATCGTTAACGTCACTCCACCACTGGAGGCTTGGACGGTGATGACACACGAAGACTTTAGATAATGTGATGATTTTCATTTTTCTTCCGGGACCTTCCTGGCGACTGCTAATGACACTTTCGGTGCTCGGCCACTAGACCAAAAGATCGCTAGGTCAAATACTTAATCACTGTGCTACGAAGGCCGCCAAGTGACGTAGAATTTGAGCATGCATTCATGACATGTATTTATGTTGAAAAATTGATCTCGCTAGGCGCACATTATTCGATTATTGACTCAATGCTGTGTTACACATTATTATGGCAAAGCTTACGTTACAAAGGTGAACAGCATTTTTTCTACCGACGCAATAGTGCTGTTGTACAGTCCCAGCCCTGCGTCCGAGAGAAGAGCAACAGACTTTTTAACTAGGTAGAGTCATGCACTCTTGTACAGAAATGAAAATGTTGAGACGGATTAGAGGTGTTACGTTAAGAAACAGACTGACGAGCGAGCAGATCCGAAAGGAGCTTGGAGCGGCCAGCATCCTCGGCAAAATAAGAGCAACACGCTTGAAGTGACATGGACACCTCATACGGATGGAAGTCAACAATCCGGTGAAAGTGGTGAAGGGAATGGAGGTGAAAGGAACCCGAAGGAGAGACGCCCGAGCAGGCGATGGCTTGATAATATACATCAAGATAGGGCCAAAATTGGACTCGAGGAGAGCAACGCCTACGACGGAAGACTTTGGAGAAGCATGACACAGGCTCCCAACCGGGTTAACTAGCTGGAACAGGAGGAAGAAGAAGAAGACTAATGCACTCTTGCTAAGCATTCAGCACAAAGGAATGAGAGATCAAATGAACAAAACGCGACCACTATGTGCCATGTGCCTGTGAGAAAAACAGAGCATATTTACTTATTCCACATTTGATATCAACTTTTGTGTAATATATATGGCATTATATGGGTGGTCTTTGTGGAACGCAGTAGCTACGTGATCTGCGTAGTGTTCTTTTAGTGGGAAGTGCATCCATATTGAAAATATCACTACGCTCCAGCTGAAGTGTGACTACGTCAGTATCGTCCAAGCCTCCAGTGGGGGAGTAGTATCGCAAATGCTTCTTAAATGGCATTATATACCCAGGCATTTATATTGCAACACATGCATATTTTCAGGTACATCAGTCCAAAATTTGACAGGATGTCAACCAGCTGCGCATTGAGGCCGAAACTTTTGGTCTAAAAAGAAACCTTGTATTGATCCATAAACAAATTTACTAAAAACGGTAGGCCGTAGCAAGATGACCATTTGCTGATTTATCACGAAATTCAGTATCTACATCAAACAGATCTGCGATATGCACGGATGTCCAAAGTTGTGCTCTGCAGACAAAATTCACAATATTTCAAATGGACCGTCGGTAGAATCATGGACATCCTGTAAATCTGAAGACTTAAATGATTGCGAATCAGATATGGCAACTATGCAATAATCCTGCTCAGTCTACTTACCAGAGACTTATACAAAACTTTCACAGCTGACATTATGCAAGGTCAAATCGTTGCTTAATAACTCACTGAATAACCAATTGATTCGAAGCGCTGTGTACATTTACCAGCGATAAAGAGATCTGGAGGTGTAATTTTTGAAAGAAATAAAGCGAAGACTTACATAATGTTTCGCTCATCGGTCTATTGAGCATTCTGAAGGGTGTAGATGAGAATTAAGGACTGAATTACATTATTCAAGCTCGCCAAGACTCGCAGCTATTTTCTCTCTGTTACATACGGGTATATATTTGATTACAAGATTTGGAAATCATAGATTAGTAACTAGGCTGTAAGGAAGCTGGAATCTTGATCGACCAGCAGCAGTTGACCTGACTGTTGTATCCGCTCAACAGCAACTCTGAATCAGGAGCGAGAACGGAAGGGTCACCCTTGTTGGCGGCTGAAGAAAGAAAACATGCCTCCAATGACAACAATTTTTAGGAGCTAATTTGGGCATATATTCCGATGGTGGTTACAGCCTACGTATCATGGAGAGAAGGAGCCCTAAACGCATTCTCTCGGGTTGCTTGCTTCCCCTCACACAGACTATCCACACAGACTTCAACGACCTTCTCTGAAGCACAGGAAAATTTCGCTGTTTTTAGCGGTGTGCAGTTTTCAGTGTACAATGTGTAATTCAGGCATTAATTTCTATTTCTGCCATTGGGAATCCTCGATAAATGATGAGCGCAGCGATGTGAAAGTTTTCGTTGTTTTTTCTTTCAAAATTTTTATTTGTTAACCACTAGAAAACCTTATATAACTTTAGAATTTCCAGTAATCGTAGCAGGGATTTTTCAAGGTTTTGTTGCTGCTCATCGCGCTTGTGCTTGCTTGAGTGTTGGCATCGGTTTCCCTGGTTTTTTGCGCCGCAAGTACTGACAGGGGAGACCGCGAGAAGGTTGCCAAATATCCACATATCCGTCGTTTATGATAACAAACAACCGAAGACTTTTCGATCCGCTGTGTGGCATACCAGCACAAATCCAGATTTAATATTCATAAGCAGCGACAGAAACATTCTCTCCTCAACTCCTACTCGGACTGTAGGGGACTGCTTTCCTTGCTCCCAACACCGATCAACCATCATCCACCACCCATCTCTAATCCAGCATATTCCGTCCCTGCAAAAAGCACGTTGGAATTAAATCGCTTTTTTCAATTTGCACTGCTCATCGGATTGATCGAAGCAGGGGTGACTAGAAAAACGACTAGAATTGAATTGAAAGCGAATGACTTAAGTGACTATAAACGAATTATAAGAGCATAATATTTCAATCACAAATTTATTTCCTTGTTGATCAAATTTCTTGTTACATTGCTCTACTTGCCTTGCAATCAGGAATATTTGTTTTGTTAAATCAATAAGTAAAGTTCACGAATTTCTCATCACAAACTATAATGAAATGCAATATGCTAAACAACATCTAAAACCACTAAAAATTTGCATAATTCGCAGTTGATGCAGGTTCATTTTCAAAAGTTTCAGCATTGCATCGATTGAGTATGAAAGTTTAATGGCAGTGACTACAGAAGTTTTATTAATTGTAAATGTGGTTTGGTAATAAAAATAACGGTGGTAATATCGTTGAGTATAATTAGTCATGAATTAACACATTTCTGGAGAAATCGATTACTTTATATGCGATGTCAGTCACGCAAATGAAAAGATGATACATAAAATCCTGTGGTGTCTATTCGCTGTTTAGACATAAAACCACCCATTAAAGTTTGATGTTGCACCAGACTAATAAAAGCGGATAATTGTGTTTACTGAATACTTAACACTTTCGTTGATAGATTAATTTGTATGTTTTGAAGATAGCGATGAATGCTTTGATCAATGCAGACAATGTATTGATCTTGAAATGGATTTAGAATTGTGTTATACTTCTGCTGTGCTATCTCGATTTTTTAATATTATCGTCCTTTTTCAGTTTTTCTATTTTAACCCTTTCTTTTCATGCAGCTATGAGTTATTCCATTGCTGCAACGAAAAAATGTAAGAAGCGCTCCCCTCATTCGTTTGATTCGTTGAATTAAAAGCACACGAGCCCGACGAGTTTCGTGCTCAGTTGTTCTCAAAAACAATGTGGACATTAAATCTGACGAGCACTTTTGTACATTGCACAGCTCTTCTTTTTTATGAGTATACATGGATATCCTCATTCCCTTGTCTGATTCGTCACTTTCCTGTTTCTTTGCCTTTCATTTACACGTGTTTCTAAAAAATGTATTCGCCATCATGCGACCTAGGTCTCTCTGCTATTAGCATCTCTTATTAGCTTTTTATATTAGTCTCTACGTACTTATGAATTACACAACTTTCTATAGTTTTGGTTAATTAGTTCCTCAACTACGTCATGGCCACTTTCTTTCTCTATTTTACTGCTTCTCTGCCTTTCATCTTCTGCTGATTAATAACTTTGTCCTGTTTCATCAAGTGATGATTAAAAAGAGGAATAGGGTAACTGATAAAAATGATGAAATAAAACTAACTTTCATTGTCAATATAACTTCTTCTATACAGTTTACTCTATCTCTGCTTGAACAGCTTTGCCTGTTGTAGAGCTGGATTCGAAATTTCTTGCTTGCTATTTTATTGCGTTTTGCTATTTTAACGTAGTGCATATACCAGTGCACCTTATTTTCCTATTAAATGTATTTAATTTTCATCGATGTTTTCAATAGTAAGGGACATGGCTGAGCTCAGTCAAAAAGTCAAGACGTCAATTTTATCGCTAGCTCATTCAGAAGGAATTAACCGCCATCCGGCTATTAACGATGCTAATATAATCGCTTAATCTATTGAATGTGTTTTAAATCAGCTACTAATATTCCCCAAAGCCTATAACGGATATGTTCTGTGGAGTTATACAGCATAAAATGCCTGCGAATGAACATCAGGAATATTGCAACACCTTCATAATTAGGCCTATTTACTTTCTGGTAAAGCAACTAAACCATTGACCCTTCTTCTGTACATTTACGTTTGATTTAATAGGATTTTAGTTTCACAAATCAACAATGGTGTAAGATTTTGTGTTATAATTGTTTGACTAAAAGCTTTGAGGGTGGCTATTAATATAAAGTACAATGCGATTCCATCATGTTCAAGATCTTTACAAAATTCGGTCATCTAGGTACAATTATTATTAAAGAAGGAGTGTTCTGATGCTCTCCTTCTAATGATTCAGTAAAACTATCAAATGGCTAATGGAAATCACTATCCGCTGCGGAAATTGTCATTCATTTAGATTCCACTCTGAATTTCCAATTCAAAAGTGCATTTTTCAGAAATGAACGGATTGTTGCAATTAGAAATGCAAACAAGTCAGTTTAATTTTCAATGGGAGGAAACTTCAACAACAAGGCCTTACCTTGCTAACAGCGTTGAAACAATTACACAACTTTTTTTCAATTACAATTACAGTTGAACTTTTGCAATTACAATTATAATTACAATTACTTTGAAATCAAAATCTTCAATTACAATTACACGATTTCTATTCAATTACAACTACAATTGCATGTATGACTTTGCAATTACAATTACAATTACATTATAAAAATCAAATACAACTACAATTGCTGTAATTATTGTAATTAATGTAATTAATGTACCAACCCTGCTTGCAACTCCTCCAATATTGTATATTTAAAAAAGGACAATAACTGTGCCATTATTGTCAAGGTATAAAGAAATTAAAATGAATATTGGCTTAAGCCAATAATTTTTTACAGTAACGACGTTTTCTTCAAATTCACCAATGCTCAGTCAGTATGACACTTAGATTTGTTAACCAAGTTTACGGTTATGCAGGGATCGTGAAATATCGGAGAATGGCAACTTGTGCGGAAATATCAAAATACTCGTTCTATTATGGAAGTGATTCCATGGTTACCTGTGGAAATTATGAGGTCGCCGTCAGCTCGTGACGTTATTTATCACTGTTGGTGGGACGGAAGTTTTCATCTCCTCCCCATCCGATTCCCATTAAAAGAATACCGGAATTCCCATAGGATTCACATCTCATTACATATAAAGCGGACATTAGGGGTGCACCGGATTTGAACATTTTAAATCCGGCATGATTTACCGGATTTGGAGATAAAGCAAATCTACATTACATTATGTAAATTTGTTTTTTCCTGAATAGTACAACGTATCTATGGTAGCTACTGAATTGGTCCATCGTTTTTTATCACTCATATTTTTCTTATTTTGTTATTCCTAATAAAATGAAGTTATAGCTATTTAAATTGTTCTCGATACTCTATGGGGCAAACTAGGAAACCATTGCAGTTCAACGTCGACAGTCTGCTCGACTATTTTAGATGCATTAATTCAGAATGATCCAAGTCTTCAACCATCATCAGAACAGACAGCCTACTTACTAATACTGTTGACGTAATGCGGCTCAGTAGGTTGAGCAGTTTAATTTTTATTAAGAAGTTCACAACAATTATATTATTCTGGGCTGAACCCCTTCGTACATATGGATGGGGTTAATGTAAGACCAGGGTTGATTTACATTTTATCCCTAAATTTCTCAGTAGGAGGATATTGCCTAGCTATCGCGTCATTTGATGTAGGCCTGTCGAAAATAAAACAATTCGTAGGGAATACATGAAACGTAACAAAAATTCATTCAGTTAACTTCCTTGGAGCGACTATCTAGCGTTTTAACGTAGCGCAACATAAGTTTCATTCATTTCCTTGTGGAAGTGGCCATCCAGAACTTAATGCCATTTGGACTGTGATCAGCAGATGAATGATAAGTTAGATGTAGCTGACATACAATAATAGCATATCCATTCTATACAGCCTACATGTATATATAGTTTTCACAGTGTGCATTGATGCAACAATGCATGAATTGTTTTTTACCATATACTGGAAATAAATAAAAATCATAAACAAGAAAATAAAATACATATTATAGCGCTCCTCCTTAGTAGAACGATAAATAGCGGCAGCGGGTAAAATACCAGCATTTCATATGCTGAAAATCCGGCCGGATTTGTAAAAGGTGTCAAATCCGGTGCACCCCTAGTGGACATTATTCCAAACTCTCTTACTCTTTATGGTTTGAAAAATCAAGTATTTGATGGTCTTATTTTTATTAGATAACAACAATGAATTTCGGCTATATTCCATAGCCAATTTTTTAACTTGAGAATGGCTATGGAATATAGTCGAAGCTGAAATTAATTGTTGATATCTAATAAAACTAAGACCATCAAATACTTGATTTTTCCAACCATAATGAATAATTTCATCAATCAAGGCGTATTTCAAACTCAAACTTTCTTAGTTTTTTCATATTATTTTTTCATAAATATGTCGTCTTCTTTATTATTATAATTCCACTTTTGCACTTTGCAATTTGTTCTATAAGGGCTGCTGTTATGCAGAAATGGATGCTGTAACCTGTTACACTGCAATTTGCTATTCTGCCAACGCCATTCCACCATTATTTATCATTTCCAGTGTTCGTTGGCTCCTATACTGTTCGCACTAAAATGCCTTCACTGCTTCCCTCACCTACATGAGCGGTGTCGATATGAACGTTACCTGTGTGTAATAGTTCGCTACCCATTTCGTGATCAACAAGCCAATTGATTAGCAGTCTTAAGTTATTAGTTCCCATCAATGCTAATCAGGGACTGGAAAAAATTAATCGTGATTGATTGATTGTTGGACCTCCTTCAATTCAAATAATTCATTGGATCAAATAAGCGATTATTGGATGACATGATATTTTTGCAGAAAATGAGTGTTTAATATTTTAGCTAACTTCAAGTTCTGTAAGTGTTTTAATGCATCTTCGTAGGCCTATGAAGAAAGTACGTTATATGTACGCATTAGGAACATACCTTTCTAAGTATTTGTCAATGATGCAATCATTTAGCATGTGGACAAAAAGTAATCGGATTGGAAGGCTATCTTCTCGTAGATTTGGCAATGATAAAATAACTGCAATTAATTGATTGCTAATCTGATCTAATTAAATTACAATTACTTTTCCACCCTTTGGTGTTAATGTCTAATAGTATAATATGACCCCATTATTACAAGAGTATAGACGCTTTCTGTCTTACCATTGTATCTCATGACTACCACCTTAAAGTTTTAACTGACAATGTTTTACTTAATATTGGAAGGAAAGTTGCGCCTATTATTTTGCACCAATTGCCAAATTGATCGAGCCATCTACTTTATATTGCAAATCCTATCAAACGAATGTCCTCAGAAAGTATATCTAACACCCGTTCCTCACATCTTAGTCCTCTTAGACATTTCATACATTAAAATATCCTTTTGCATACAAATCGTGTCGTTTCTTCAAATCTAATTGAATTGTAGTTGTTGTTTGGAACATCGAATTATATATGTAACTCTGTTTTGTGAGTGAGGTTGCAAAAATGATTAACAATCTCATTCTTTTCTTGAATGTTAATATAAATTGATAACAAAACCTTGAATTTATAAACCGATTCAGATTCGGAAAACAACAATTCATTCTTCAAATTGCCGTTTTTCAGTGAAGAGACCAAGCGTGTACAGAAGCGTCTGCTCACATTTATGGACATACAAGAAGATATTCAAGGTGGAACCCAAGAAGTCTCCGAAATGCTGTTCGATTTGAATTATTTCAAGGTAATCAGATCTCAAGCATTGCTCATTTATTCACCTTTAGGAAATCTACCTTCAAAGTGGAATGTATCAATCCTGTAGACTTTAGAATATATATTTTTGAAGTCATTCAATTTCAAAATATGCTAACCTCAATTCAGTAATCCATTTTATTCATTAAATTATGTAGTTTATGTCATTTAAAGAGAAATTACTAATAGATTACTTGAAAAAAGCTTACGAAACAGCTGGAAATATAAACTCATAGAACATATGCATGTATACAACTATCCAATATATGTAGAAATCTTATTTACATTTGATTTCGGACATAAGAATAATAAAGTTCTGGGGAACACTTCATTTTCTTTCATTTATCCGAAAATGATAATATGCTGCATACTTACGGACTTGCGCATTGATTATGTAGTAATAAATAAAGATTTTGATATTGAATATGACGATTATGACTTGTGTTCAGAAAGAATTTAGAATTAAAGGATTTAAATTTAAAAACAAGGAAATCAAATTAGGTCAAGAGTTGAATGTAGAAAACCACACAAAAAACTTCATCTGAAAATCTTGTAGCAAAACATTCAAAAGCTTTGTATGTAAAAAGTATCGGACAAAATGAAATTCCTATTTACTCATAAAATACCAATCTGCATTGCTGTGCTACGAGCATCTTTATGTTTCGGATGACTGTGTCATCAAGGTGAAGACCATTGCGAGTTGAACAGGTGCACCATCTTGTCCTGTCGCTATCCACTGAGGCATGGTCATTCGGTTTAGACCACTGCCACAGTGGTCATTTTCTGTCTCGTCTCTCGCCTCCACCTCAATGATATTCTCCTCCGTTCATAGATTCGCAATCAGCTCCGAATCCACCGCCATCACATCGCCTAAATTGAGATCTGAGATCTAGGTCCACAATATGCTGCTCTCGCAGACGGTGGAAGTCTTTGTGCGCTTCCTCTTCTACTGCTTCTTCATTTGTTCGAACTACAGACAGTGGCGGAAGCAGTTGCGAACGGTTCAGCAGACACCTTGTCGTCTCAGGCTTCTTTCAACATGGCCACAACATCGAGTGATGCAATCTGGAACTCTTTCATGCCCTTGCCTGCACATGATTCACTCGGCACGCAACCGAGAAGGTCACAAGTTCTCACGACATTGGGATATGATTGTAGATGCAGCAATTAAATCCTATGATGGTATGAAGTGATCGGAGTCTGGCTTATTAAAAGCTGCGATTGGTATTCTTTGCGCTTTTCAATAAGAGGTTGCATTGAATGTGAAGCTGAAGCAGGCAATATTCTCAAATCAGTTCATTTGCCTCTTTCATATGCGCGAAATTCCTTGTTGATTTTTCTATGGACCGGCAATTTTGCTTCTATACAAGCCTGTATGTAAAAAATGTAATTTCTACATCAAACAATCGCTTTCGATTAACTATATTTTAGGCTTCTTAATTATGATAGTTCATAACCTGCGAATTTCATTGCTAATCTGCGTTTTAACTTCAACAGGCCAAGAGAGAAAGAACCATAAGTGCGGAAGCGAAAGAAATTATGCGACTACATCCAACTTTGAGGTCGGAAGAACAAATCCAGAAAGTGATTTTGTCCCTGAACTCTGCGGTTGAGGCATTTGGAGAATTCCCGATCAACATGCAAGAATCGTTAGTTCGAGTTGGCTGGTATGAAAAGTAAGGATTTGAAAATGAATGAAATGCTTCCATAGATATTCAATGACAGAAATTCCTAGGTCTAAGAACTGAACGAGAAAACGAAAAAAGTATGCAATTACGCCATTGATCTTCTAATGAGGAGTTGTTGTTTTCAATCTTTTGATGTTATCATTCACGTAGGCATTATGTTAACAGTGCGTTGTGAATAATGAACGTGTTTTTGAAATGGATCGCTGTTTAATGAATCGTCACAGAAGGAATAATGACAAGTGACAAAAAATATATATAAGAGAAGGAGAGAGCTACACATTCACACGATATAAAAGAGAGCAAACAAACGTAACGATGATATCTGACGTCTCATAGTCTTCTAAGTCTGAATGTTGACAAAGATCGGTGAGATAAGGCGGCGGAGGGAAATCAGTAGGTGTTTAGAGATCATCAGTGCTTTGAAGATGTGAATATGAACAATATAAATATAGATCACATTTGACATCATCTTTCAGTAGTCTCTAACTTGTGAGAGTCATGTTTGTTGAGTCTGATAAACAATGACCCAGGGAACTCCACAACATTCATGATGTGTGCTGTGTGAGGAAGCTCAACATCCTGTTTTACATAATCACATATGTAAATGCAGAATATTCAGCCGCCCTTGCAGAGCACGTCCGCAATTTTGATAACTACAAATTTTAGAGTGCGAGATTTTGAGTAGAAAATTAAAAATATTGTCAATTGCTGATCATCATGCGTCAACTCGGCACATTTCCGACGAAATTCATTGTTGCTGTACAGCAATTCGTTATTGAAATAATCGACATAATTACCCTAACACGCTGGCCGATGGTTGGTGGGCTAACAGTGAAAAAGAAATGAGGCATGGTAGAGCCCTGAGGTACCCCTAAGATTACAACACGAAAAGAAATTTCTGTTGATAGAATTCAAAGGGGAGAGTGACATAAAAGGAATTTATGTCAAACCTCAGCATGTACAAGAGTTTCAACGACCATATTATTCTTCATAAATTCGAGTTCATGTATAATAAATATAAACATTTTTCTTCAGATTTGGTCCCAAGAGAGTCATTATTCGACAAGGACATGCCGCACTGAACTTTTATTTCATGATCTCAGGAGTCAGTAAGTTTTATCAGATTGAATTCCGAATTTCTTGGGTTAATTGCTTTGTTTCTCCTTAGCTATGGTGACTGTAGCTCGACAGAATAGAGCAACTGGAGAGTCCTACGCCGAGACAGTTGCATTTCTAAAGAAAGGAAACAGTTTTGGGGTAAGAGTTGGAATTGCTTATTTCCCGCCGAGTAGATCACATATCTGATTTTTCATATTGGAAGTTCATCGGGCAATTCAAATATTAGTCGAAGAAATATAAAACACCAATCAGATGATGTCAATAAGACGTTTACAGGCATGGCTCACTCAAAGTATATAATGATATTTATCCATATAGTTATCTTGACAATGGATGTGACACGAATAGGCTCTGCCAACTGGGAATCAAACCCCATCATCGAATTTGTGATGCACGATAAGCATTATTTATTAATCAAATACTACTTTTAAAACCTCATCTCAAATTTTCTCCATGTATGGCTGCGTATTACGAAGGGAGTCGTGTTGACGTTTAGGAATGTTATCGAAGCCTGTGTTATAGGCAGGGTTGTCCATAGGTCGACTTCCCCATTGCCGTGCCCATCCCACAGAAAATTTTCTTTGATTACCCATGGGATGCTCACGGGGCCATGAGCTTCTGACAGTTACGATATCGTTTTAGAAACACCAAGTAACTTTGAAGCAAGTTTAGTTCTGAATCACATTTTGATATTTATAGGCTGAGGTTTCCTATATGCAGACACAGCCAAAAGGGACAAAACTTTAAGCTTGAAAATTTGAAGAATGAATCAGAGGATTAATTTTAGGTGCACTGAAAGAATCGACCGAATCGGTGAGTCGCAGGTAGTCCTATGGCCTAATGATGCAGGTAGCCTATCCTATAGGCCTACGCATAGTTCGTCTCTTCCATCTCTTATTCGACGAATCAAAAATATACCACACACATATCGCTGAACAATGTTTGCAGTAGACATAAGGAAATAACTGATCGTCGTATTTCAAACTCTCGATACCGTGGTGAGCAGCTTTCGACAATTTTGTAGCACAGGTATTTGGAGGATCTTCTTTTGACGAGCAAGGAGGCAACTTCACATTTACTCATTTCCTTGAACTCCATTGTCCATTAAACAGTGCAGCATGTGACGTGACGGCTCCCTCTGTGCATGAATAAGGCGATGTCAAATGGACCTCCTATGCCAGATTCCTGTGTTGAATCAATACTAACTTATTATTCAGCCTACAAGCAGTCACCTTCGACCAGTCAAGCAACAAGGCAGGGCGGTGAGTGAGTTTCACCTATCTAGCAGAAAATTTGGACCGTAGTGATAAGACTGATTCAATGACAATGACAACAGCGTAGCGCGCTTATGTTGGAGGCATTTCTATTCGTAGACTACTGCAGAGTGCAGACACCTAGCAGGTTTTAACAGTGTGATCCTTGTGGTGATCTTATAAGTGCTAATACTAGTATACTTTCTATGACAATCTTTTTTCCATCCTGATGTTGAAAATGTTCCAGATGCTCCTGAGTAATAAATGTTACAAAGATAAATATTCAATTTGAAACTTATCTTTACTAAGATTTCTCGGCCCACTTAAATTCCCTAAGGCCCACGGGGGCCCATGTCCCATGGGCAACCCTGGATATAGGATGAAATGGTAGCTATTTAGATCTGCTCCCATTTTCAACGTAGGATGCAATTTAATATTTAATTTTCTATTTGCAGCCATCGAAAGGCTTGCGCATCTACCACCAAAGGGCATTGAGATATCTAGTCTTATTCCCCAGTCATCTTGTCACCCAATATTTTCATTTCTGTTGAAAATGAACCAGGAGTGCCATGTAATCTGCGTGCGCAAACTATGCCTGTTCCTGGCACATCATAAATCTAGTCGCTCTACGTGATTGTGCCTGATGCGAAAACGCTTAGATGAATGGATTCGATTTCTGGCTCCAAGCCATTTTTTGTGGTTTATAAATCATTAATTAATTACATTTATTAATTGATTAATCACAGAGTCATTAAACGATTCTTCGAGGTCGCCTAGAAGTGGTTGTCTTTCTCATGTGTTCTAAATATTTTGCCCTTGAGTTTCAGCTATATTTTTTTAGAATGAAATCAATCGATTCGAAGGTTGCCCTCCACAACCAAAAGAGTCTGTAGGAATCAACCAATTTTATCAACCCCTGCAATGGCATCATCATTAGACTTATCATGGCACTATTCAGCGGATTTAGAAGATAATGTCATGAAGTAATTATGAGAGGTTCTATCCTTATCAGAATGGCAACTCACAAGGTGTTCTCCGTACTGTTTTATGAGCATAGTCAGTATGGAATTAATGCACTTCATTAGCAGGTGATATTGTTACTTCATACGGCGAAGAGTCTATATTAAAAATTGTTTGACGATGGAATTTGCTTTTGAATCTATCACTCCAGAATCTGCCGTTTTAATCAATGGCTAACCCCCAGTCAAAGGTTAGCAAACTATAGAAGAATGAACTTCACAAGTGTTAGAGAAATAAAACCTCGTAGCCAAATGAGTATCGAAGCCATATTGCGCATTAAATCACATTGTAATCGATCTTTCGCAATCAGTCTGTGATGCAAAATACCACCAAGGACGGTGTTTTGATTAGCACATTTTCATCAATCACTGATCATGAACTGAGTTTATTTGAAAATGATTGGAAACCTTGTCAAGGTCACTTTCAGGTTTTGTAAAACTTTGTCTTAATGTATGGATATTTTGACTCGCTAATTAAATCATTAAAAATCAGCTGAAAAGGGATATTTAATTCTTCAACTGATTCAGTACATGACAACATAAGCAAAATAAATAAAGTAAAGCTTGATGTTTCGCCTTCGACGTGATAATGAAGTATTACATTACATCGATTGAAGAATTGACAGTTCCTCTTTTCTTTTTTAATATATGCCTACCGACCTATATAACAAAGACACATCAATGTAATGGAGAAGTGGACAATCGGATACTCTGCGTTCATTTCATGCTGGCCTTATATACTTTATAGGCCTATCAAAAGGAATATACGATAACTTTGATGCTACACGAGAAGTATATATTCCATCATGTCGAACAAAGATAGTAAGGAAGAGGGTCTTATGTCGAAATTAAAAGGGTTACATTTCGTAAAGGGTTGCAATTTAACAAAGGCATTTCACTATTTTCTTCCAGGAATTAGCGCTGATGTATGGAGGTAAACGAAGTGCGACAGTATCCTGCAAGGATGAGGTTGAATTACTGGCTGTTGCTCGTGAAGACTTTGTTGATATCTTCATGTCCCTGGACGCAGATGTTGAGCCTGATCATATCCGATTTCTACGTGACATTCCATTCTTCAAACAATGGCCCATTGACCAAGTACCTTACGATGATCCAACGATATGTCTCTTCACCTATTTCAGGTAAGTTTCTTTAATCAAGCGTTGACTGCCAAGTCATTCATGTAATCTACATGTACATTCTTCATTTTGTGGCTTCTATTTTCATGAATTGCTCAAGACGCTGTTGATTGATTGTCTGTTGCTGTTCTGATTAACACCAATGATAGAACGGCATTCATTTTATGAGCTCAAGGATAAAAAATCTTATCTTTGTTTCATTTAATTTGCCGAAGCTGCCATCATTGTATTCCAAGAGAAATTTCTAACGTAAAATCCCGACGTTCTAAACATATCATGAGGTGTGCATTCAAGGGATGTTGACACCTTATTTCATCATAACTCAGCATTTTGCTGCTCGTTGACAGTTCTCTGAAGTTCAAAATCCACTAGTTGAAATGATCATGATACTAGTCAGATTATGATTCAGATTCCCATTGTATCTATTTACAAGTGTTTTTCTTTGATTCTGTCTGGTATGAGGAGAATTCGTAGTAGCTATAGGTGTACATCAATATATGAAATGCATATTTTAGGTCTCGTTCCCTGCTGGCCCTGTTGGCTGCCGGTCTCCAAAATGAAAAATCACGACGAGTTCTCCGTTCCGCCAAGACGGCGACCATGAAACCGAAGTCGTTTCCAACTTCGACCTAAAGTCAAAACAAGAAATTTAAAAACAAATTTAAGACTTTTGGAATACTAGTTGATCCTCAATCAAACTTTTTTTCTCATGCGTTACACAACAGACTGAAATATTCAGTAATTAAAGCATCAATTTCCACTCCGAGTCAGTAATTCGCACATAATTGGCGATAGAAACCATTCCAGTTGGTCAGATTTAATTGTAGAGGGCCTATCGTCGGCTAAGTTTGTCTTTGATCGCTTATTTCTTAAACAATTGTTACGTGACCAAACCCGACTTCTGAATTAGTGTTAATCACTCATTTGATCTTAAAGCATTAGAAGAGAAGTTAGTAATTTAGGATATGCGCAACAAGGTCAAACTATCAAATCATTGTCGTTTAAATAAAACATCATGTCAAAACAATTTGTTGATGACGTCGAAATCATTGAAATTCGTTATTCCTTGTCTTCAAAGGCAATTATTTTCGGAAATGGAATTGACGAAAGTGACAGGTCAACTGTCTTATCGATGAGAAAATGTACGAATTTCGCCACAATTCTCGCATCAGTGACTTCACCTGTAATTTACTAAATTGCTATAAATATTTATCAGTTGAATGAGTTTTCAACATGATTCATATAATGGAAATATGTGGCTAGCAAAGAGACATCTGCTGCTGTCGCTTCATTTAGAAATGTGTTTTGTTGTGGAAGCTTTTCAACTAGTTCATCGTAGGGGCTCTATGAAAGGTATTACTACTGAAACTGACGCTAGCCCTAAGAATTGAACAAGAGACCGCATTCAGGTGAAATTTATCTCGCTATTCTTTCTCTGCATTGTTGACAGGTAGTTCGACAGTTAGAGCCCCCTTTTACGGCCAACGAGATTATAGTATAGCGCAGTCGCAAGCTGTTCGTTGGTTCGGTATTCTTGCTAAGCATGAAAGGTGATTTCATCATATTCAGATAGCATGAGGATTTTAGGTCATTGATTCAAACTCTATGGCAGTGGTGGATAACCAAGTTTGAATGGCGGGCCACAAGGAGTGGCCCGCGAAAAGACTCGCGGGCCACCAATTTTAAAAGGCAGTAGTATGGACTCAATATTCTTTTATTCCGTACTTTATAGTGCACACACATATGGGGTGCTGTACCGCACGTGCATAGTGGTCGCATTGCATAACGAAATTTTACCTGTAAATGTATGCAACAGTTTTGTACACAACCAATTTGTTTAATATTAAGGAATCATAATTTACCTTCCACAATTCATGTTAGTAATGAAGAGCGAATAAGCCCATAACAAATCATGAAAGCTCTTCTTTTGTGTAGTTAAACGGCAATTTGACGTTTTGGTGATTTGACCGACATCACCTTATTTCATCGAAAAAAACGGTCTGTAAGTGCAGTGCAACTATCCGCCCGAAAGCCACACAAGATAAAACTGATTTTGCCACAGTTATTGATCATGGTGCATGTGCAGCTCATTTAGTTGTTAATTAATGGTTTTGCAAATTCTAAGGAGGATCCCTCCCAAAGGTCGAAGTGAGAGTGAGTCATTTTCACATCATCGATTCAAATAATGTCCACGAGCCGCTTTAGACGTGAGAAGCGGTGGCGGGCCACCCAATGTGTCCCGGCGGGCCACGCGTTGCCCATCACTACTCTATGGTATCCATGATGCAGGGTTGTTTTGGTTGTCGAACTTTTTGTAATTTGGCAGAAGACGGAAATCCTTCAACCTTTCCTTCAGCACTGAAAAATTTCCGTCAGTAGTAGTGTTGATTGTAAAAAACTTATTACAATAGGATCTGATTAAATTTCAGATCATTTGAAACATCCCATCGTTGAAGTTCATCTTTCTTTCATGGTTTTCATTCATGTGTTTCTGAAAAAAGGAATTGATGATTGCAAGCGAAAACCCAAAAACTGATTTTCCATGACGTTGGAGAAGAAGTCAGAATGGAGTACGTTGATGTGGGCGCGGTTCGTGCGAAGGCTGTGAATTACTTACTCGAGCGATTATGAATTACAAAATTCCAATTTGAATGACGTGATTTTTCCGTGAACGGCAAAAAATTGTACATGTAGTTTGAAAAGAACGAGTTTGCTCGAAAGTGAACTTGTTCATTTTAATGCAAAGCTATCTAGCCTCAAACAAAGCTAATTGTGACTTAAAAAATTGTTTCTGTCTGTAGTTGTAGATTCAACTTCAAGAATAGAGCTACGATCTTTAGATCTCGATGAAGTAGTGGTCTTCGTGCCACAGTGGTTAAGTGCTTGGCCGAGTAATCGTTTGGTCCAGAGGTCGAGCCCCGAAAGTGTCATTGGAAGTCGGCAGGAAAGGAATCCGGACTAATAGTACTACAACGCTCTAGAAAAGTCTTACTATGTCAGCACCGTCAAGCCCCAAGTATGGGGAATAGTGAAGTGACGTTTAAGCTTCAACTGCGATGAAGAAAAATGCTTTTAATGTACATTTTTACTAGCATCTAATATTTACAATCTACGCATCATCGTACTATGTGTGATAATGGATGGTTTGATTGCATACTATGTCGTTATCAAGCTATTATGTAGTACTTGATGTACAAATTATGGGTGCTAATTTGACGTTTTCCACCTTTCTAAGTTAATGATTTTTTCTTTCGTTCTTTTCAAATTTGAATCGGTTGGGTGGTCTGTAGGACCGTTGTGAGCATAACATCATCACAGTATTGAACAATTCTAGCGGCATTTAACTATGGCTACTGAAGCAAAGAAGCCGTCATTGATGTTATCATTGATACTGATATTTTAATCAATTTTGATCTTCACTTAGTAATATATTCACAAAAAATTCACGCCCCATTAAGTTTCAAGTTCACTGATTTATTAATTACGAAAGCAATCTGATGAAAAGAGGGAATCTAGCTGGTTATCAGTTAATCAATCAAAGTAAAAAATGAACATCAGAAAAAGTCAAAGTTCAGTATCACCATGTTCTGGAAATCAGCGTGCACGAAGTCACTGTCATTTTAACCGAAGTATAATAAGAGTTTGAGAGATATGCTAGGCATCACAAGGATGAATCCAGATAAGCAGGACACCATTTGAACGAGACTTTTATTCCTATAAGCGGAGTTCTCTCAAAGCTGATGTGATGATATTTGGATCAATTTAAACTTCAATTACTACTGTTGTTGTATGTTCATACTAGGAGGATTTGAGGCATGTGAAACGTGGATTTTGAAAATAGAAAAAATTAATTGGACAGAGTATCGCGCGAGGTCGTAAACGAAGAGAGGTGCCTGTTCAAGGCTATCGGTAGAACGCAGCGCGAATTACTTATCGTTTGACATGACAGTTCAGTGATGCGGAAAATAAAGGAGCGACCGACCTATGACAGTAGGCAAAGTATTATGTTGTAGCGTTCAGAATATTCCTTAACTCTGACCGTCAAGCGAAAATATAAACGCTTTGCCCAAAACAAAGTCATTTAAGCAGCTACACAATAGGAAATAAATTGTTCTTTATTTTTTGAAGGTTTATTGACCAACAGCACTGACTTAATTTTACATTCATTTTAAAAAATGGTGATGCAGATTTACTACCAATTTAGCAATATTGAAGGAATGCCTGTGAGGGATTTCTGCAAAAATACATTAATAGGAACATCTTAAGATGAGTGTTATGATCCAGAGAGCCTTTTTCCACGTATCCGGTAGTAATGATTAAAAAAGCAAGATATTCAGCGGATCCGCTGAATTATCCGCAAAATTTATTTGGTATCCGCTGAATATCTTGCTTTTTTAAGTGTTATGATCCTTGTAATTTCAGATGCCGAGACCTCAAACATGTAAAGGACGCTAATTCTCACAAAAATTGAAATTCTTCACAATAAAAGGTTCCCTTTGATTGGCACAAAAAAACGACTCTCGAAGAATTAGTTCAACAGATTGAATATCCTGTTCGAAATCCATTAATCGGTTGATGTTTGTTTAGTTGAAATTGTAATACTTAAATCGTTCATCAAGTAGATCGCCTAACTACTTTGACTATCACAGGAATCACTATTTTAACATATTATTGACACATGTTTAATGTGTTTCTTATCAGACATCCGATAAACACATTGAAAGCTGTCTGTCGTGGGTTTCTATTCCTTAATCCGCAAGTCCGCCTTTGACATATATCCTTGTCATAACAACAAAGCTCTTCAAACCCTGGTCAACTGTCGACTTCGGTTAATCCACTCATCGTCTTAGCATGAGCCAAAATGCGACAACTCCCTGTGGTCATCGACACAGACTGTTCAGGTTTGTAATTAGCATTTCTAATCTCTGATTGCGTGGAAATTTGAAATGCGGTAATGTGTCAATGACTGGTCAACACCTGGAGAATTCAGTTGAAAATCCAAGAATAATGCTTTCCTTTGAACATACTTTGCAAATGGATCGGAATTGGTTCTTCTCGCGGGCCTGCTTTATCAGGAATCTCCAGGCTCTGCTGAGATATCCAAGTCTATTCATTCACACCTTCATGCTTGATGTTATTTCTACAGGCCCGAATTGATGAATTTGAGTTTGATTGCTGCTATAAGCTAAGAATAGCCAAGTATAATGTTTTTGTCCAATACTCGTACAGCTCATCAATAGGCGTAGTAAACTTTAAAGTAAAATCAACTTCTAATTGTAGGAATAGATGTGACACCTAGAAAAGATCCAGTCAGTGCTATCGATGCATTTTTCTACAGTAAGTTATCGATAGTCATATTTTAGTGGATTTTGTGTTTTTATTTTTGTGCATTCTGCATGCATTACGAGAGAGACAATCAAATTCTATTATTTATGTTGAAGGGTTTGTATCACGACAGAGACTGCTTTTCATTCTCGTGGCTCACAACGAACAGGCTCTGCATGTCATATTAGTCCCAACATCACGCATTGAACATCACCTCAACATCACGCGGGTTGTAACAATGGTAATGAAGCCGTCTTACTACCATAGTAAGTTATGTCTGTGCTGACTGCCGTCAGCATGAGAAAGTTAGCAGGACACTGGGTGGACATCAGGACTAAGTAGCTAGAGCGTGGCAGCCTACGTTTGAGCAGTCGAGGGGAAAAGTGGGAAGCAGAGGCTTTTGAGGCGGAGCAGGAGCGGGACCAAGTCTGGGATTTGAGAGGAGCGGCAATTTTCCGACCTTTCTCATTCGATTTTTATTGCGAATTCCTAAGCGAATCTTCGAGTTTCTCAATCTTTTTAGCTCCATTTCCTAATGGACGTGCTGAGTCCGTCAGCTAATAACATCTAGCAATTAACCGCAAATAGTAAATGTACCAGTCAATTGTTCTAATTTAGATTCATCGCGCGCTAGTTGACACTTGAGATAATGCTGAGGTTGAATCCGAGTTCACCGGCGCGACGGAAGATTCTACAAAAAATAAACCCAACGATTTTGGCTATCATATTACCGGTAATCTCATACTGCTGACACCCATACTCTGTTCTTGAATGACCTCAAAAGGATAATTAATTTGAATAAGTGACTTACTTGATTGTTTTCAATCATAATCAAAATCTTACCAACGTGCCTTCTTCATGTGCGATAAGATATTCGATATCATATTCGAAAAAACTGCTGGTAATTACCATGGTGAAAATATTTGTTAATCATCGGTACAACCCTGGCCCTGCCGTGGACTATACCTGTCCCACTTTCATGATTGGTTGTGAATATCTCTTTCCTGGCGATCATGGGGGAAATCGTGTGGTAATTATACAGATGCCGAGCAATGTCCACCAGCCCAGCCACTGTCAATTTGTGTCAATGCGTCCTCACACTTGTCATATTAGCAGTCTTTTTGAAGTCGTCCAGGCATCTGCAATGTGTCCCTGTGACATATTCGACTTTTCAAGAGCCTCCGATCGTAGTGTCAAGGACAATGGCCCTGGAGAGATGAAAATCGTCCCAATGATTCCAGTCAATTTAACTGCGTAATATCAGGATAGGATCACAAAAGCGGAATCTTACACTAAATAGTTTGTTGTCCTTTAATGGTGCTACTTCTTCGATCATTGATAAAATGCATGAATAGATAATAAATTGAATGAAAACCAAGCCAAAGAAGAAATTTCATGCAACATATTGACAAATCGTTATGAGACAGTTTCGTAGTTGTTTAAAGTGACGTTGTTTCTTATATTTTATCCAATATTTAACCTAAAGATGAGTTTCAACCTTATACATGCAGTCAAAGATGTATGTGAAATAAGGTGTAAACCGTTGAATAAATCCTGCTCTGTACAACTGAATTAGATAACTCTGTTTCAGTGTTTTTAACTCATGAAACAAAGACGTTTTTAACGCCAACGGTTTTAACTATTTATGCCTTTGACGGCAAGTTGATGGGCGGTCTTTTTATGTCATCCAAACATCTGCTTCTTGGTTTTCAAACTACCCCTTTGTATTCCACCATAACCAGCATAATCTCTTTTTCAAATGACTCCGATTGTAGTGTGATGTGACCGATATCAACGCAGTTTCTGATAGAAGACGACACCATCTTGTGATGGCTGCCGTCTCGCCGTAACCACTAGTACCTCGATCGATGTGTGTTTACACCACCACACCACATCGCCGTGGTTTGAATCCTTTTCATTGACTCTAAAATCATAGTCCAGTTATCGTCAGCATGCATCACAAGATTAGTAGAGAAACCAAACTTTCTGATCATTTGGATCTTTGATTTGAGTTGGATGTTCTTATCCTTAATAGTCAAACAAGCTTCTTCATAGTCACAATTCCCAGTCATCTCTGTATCTCATTTATGCGGCTTGACCTTGAATCAGAGAGAAGAGATATTGGTGTGTCCTAAGGAGTACACAATTTACACAAATTAGTCTGCATATTATTTCATTGTACATGAACTAAGTCCGTTCCGGACGAAATGTTGGGTGCATTTTCTCGTTTCATTTGAATTCAATCATGTGTGTATGTACGTCGATTACCTGGACGTATAGCTGCTTGATTCTGAAGGCCAACGAACACAGTGATGGTTCATTGTAAGGATTTTCATAAGAACAACAACACACTCGTGTTATCACTCTAATTTGTAAAACCTTCCAAATTTGAACTACAGAATGCTTCAATATCGGTGGGCTATATTATCTACCTTTTTATCGAAAACCTTATTGTCTGAGCTGCAAAACAAGTATTTGGGGTTCATTGTAGAATTCAGCTCACCTCCAAACTTTCCTATAAATCTGTGATTTTTGCGTATACCAAACATTTTGCCAAGACAATACCCAGAAACAATACTGATCAGGATCAAGGCAATCTAATGTTAGGTTCGGAATCTACTAGCCTCTAATTTCTGTATTTTATTCTGAGTTTGATCCTTGACATCCTCATCAGCTTCATGCCTATGAAGGATTTATTAACACGCCACTAATAAGCAGATTCAATCAATCTACATTTCATAAAAAGGATCTAATGCATTGCCCACAACTTATATAAATTAAATGTCACCTCCATTTGATGTCATCAATCACTGCACGTTACCTAGATAAATCATGAGAGCATTGATTAGCTGACATCATGACTTTTTATGAGATGTGATCGATCATATTCTTCAGCAATGCATCTATCTGCCTTGATAATGTAAATAAAAATGTCGCAGCCATTGAAGAATAATTATTTGTGTTTACAGAAGAGGAACTGTTTTATGTCGAGACAGCAATAATGCGGAGTGGGTCTACGTTGTGATGAGTGGAACATGTCGCATCATCAAAGATCTCAGTACCAAAGATCCCAAAATTCAACGCCTGAAAACCAAAGATCGAATGCTGGAAAGTCTCCAAGAAGATAAAGACGCCAGATCCATCCGCTACTATTCCTTCCTACACAAGCAGTTGGGAGAGGGGAGAAGACATCAAGGTGACAGTCCGCGGTCCTCCGTTACTTCAAAGTCCTCGACGGTAAATATTCATCGCAGAATTTGAATATTTAGACGCGTGACCTTCAGAGTCTTTTCCCTCGCTGTGAAAAGATGGCAACCAATTTCCTTAAATTATCGATTTTTGCTTATTAAATGGGCCTATAACAAGATTTAAGATAATTAGTTCATTTTTCATGACATTTGAAGTAGCAGATTGATATGAGTAAGCCAGGTGAAATGTGTTATCATGCAACTCACTGCAAAATTGCAGGATCTACTATTTAGCAGTGCATAAAATATATATTGATACGGATGAGAATTTTCTTTATTGATTTCCTTCCTGGGAACCTGAAAATGGGTTCTTTTCGAGAAGTGTTAAATAATGCTATAAAGATGTGAGGGGGAGGGTCAGACAGAAAATATCTGAAAACGCCCGATAATAAAGACGTGTCAAATATCCAACCCTTTCCTATTTTTCAAAGTGTGTGCTACAGCACAACGTTTTTGTTTTTCATAGTTTGATATGTCTCATCAGGTGCTCACAAATAAATGTGAATTGGGAGAAATCATTAGAATATATTTTATATTTTACTCAGGTAAATTGAAACTGCAATACATTTACGATGTTTTTCTATCATTGCTAGGGTTGCACCAGAATACCGGATAGCACATCTGTGAAAACCTTACATATTCATTGCCTAACCTTAGCATAACCATATCTTAAGATAATATCAATAACAATAAATATAGCAGATACATGTCTTAGATTCATAATGCACTACTATGCATTAGTAGTGAGCCTCTCATACGCAATGAACATGTTTTCTTAATTTCGCTCAAACAAGCATATACAATATCAGAATTTATTGTTGCTTCAAAACTTTATTATATTGAACACTTTTAAAAATCAAAAACTATTAAGCTTATTCAGTCATAATTTTCACTCTGATCAACAGTTCAATATATCAGTTTGAAGACAGCCACATTAAATTGTGATGCAAAAAGAGCAATTTCTCGGCCTTCCTTGAAATTAAACGCTTTCTATGTCAATAAATGAGGGAAGCCTCTGCTTGAAATAATGTTTATTCAATTTTTCTCTTTCAAATAATGTGAGTAGAGTGACCGAATCACATAAGAAAAACTTGTTACTACCCTAAAAACTTGTCACTACCCATGTTTAGGAGGAACTTTTTGATCGTACCCTGAAGGGCCTCCATATTCATACACTAAATGAAGATACCTACCATTTCTGCGCGCTGGTGTGATGAAAATTGAATTAAGAGAATCATTTCTTTCAGGATATTTACGGTAAAAACGATCAGCATGCGTGTAAATGTACAATATACAGTGTCATTTCATAATAGTTGTTTAACATATGAACTATCCGGTACCGGATAGACAACTTGCCGGTTTTGAACTATCCGGTGCAACCCTAATCATTGCTCAATGTTAGATTTTAATCTGTGGACGATAAGTAAAACAATGAAAGCCAAAAATGGGAGCATCTATCTATCAAAATCAAATACATGGTGAATAATTCTCGGAGACTGCAACTGTTATTGTCTTCCTTGAAGCGTAACTTTCTGTATGTCAATTTCCTCTTTACGTTTCCCAGCGCCTTCGTTTATTCAACGTCATTAATGTGCTATCCATACCACTGTATAATACCGCAGGTTGAACATCTTAATTGCTGCGGCATTGCTTTCTGAAGAGACTCTAGCTGGACTAAACATGCTGACTCAGTATGCAAAAAATCAAAATGTGGTATTTTTCTGTCACAGCATTTAAAACAATATGCTGAAGTTCAAAAGGCCGATTTGATTGAAATTTAGCAATGATTCTTGGTATACGTGAGCATCATTGGTCTTTGTATATCTTGCCGATGCGGATTCTAACAAAATGGAGAAAATTCGTCAACGTTGCCGTCATCTGTGGCTGCAATTGTGAAATTGTGATAGTGGATAGTTCCCTCCATTAAAAAAGTACGAATACCACAAGTACTAAAGGCATTCAGAAAGCTCAAAACTCCAGAGAGCATTCTGCATCATCTTTTCTCACATCATCTTACTTTCCTGAATTGCTCCATCAGACAATTTTGTAAAATTCATCGTGAAATCCAAAGATCTGCAATGATAAAATGATATTTTATTCTGAGGAAAAATGATATCATTTTATATCATTATATTTTTGAAAAATGATATAAAATGATATTATCAAAACTTTTTGTTCCATTATTTTTTCCAATCATAGATTTTTCGCATGTTGTATTGAAGCATGTCCCATGTCCTTCCGCACTGGTTGGTTCATGGAGCGGAAAGCAACAGTCTGCTGTTGTCAGTCTGTCTATCACACAAATTGTCAGAAAACTCATCAATAACACTGTCTTGATGTTTTTGATTTAGCCTTTTTTCGCACTTGGATATGGTTGGCCTAACCAACTGTATATTGTAGGCGTACCTTTAATTCGAGTGTATAAAGCTTAAATCAAAACTTGCGATGTCTAATGTATAGGCCATAGGCACTACCTAAGTTTTAATATACAAGAAGCTTTCTATGACTAAACTGCTTTCTTGGGGCTTCCATTATTTAGAATATATCGATGCTGCATGCAATCTAATTTCAATTTTATTGCTAGGAGTAGTAAAAGTAGCATGGTAGCAATGTAAATCGAAAAATTCGTATGACTGGATCTGTTTACGGTATAGCCCTACGTATATTTCACTAAAAATGGTATGTTTCATTATCAAAAAATAAAATGATATCATTGCCGATCATGGGTGAAATCAAACATTTCATTCCATGCTCTTTAACAGTGCATCTTCTGAATCAATGGTAACGTATATTATTTATATTTCTGCCACTGACCTGATTTTCTTCGTTTACTTTTGTTTAATAACTTTTTCTAGGCTTATATTATTTTGCTCCACTGTATCACTGGACTTTGGTCCAAGTGTCATTTGCTCAAGGTAAAGTCTGATTTTTATTCTGAAACAGAAATGCATTTATATATTTGTGATAATCCGATAACTACTGCATACAAATTATGCGCATCCAAAATCAATTTCAACGTAGCTTGTTCATGTAATCATAGTGAACCGAGGATTTCTTGAATAACGACATAACAGACTCAGTGCGACCTAAAGTCAGCAGATCCGATTCTAACAATGAATATCCCTCTCACCTCCTTTCTTGAAAGATCCGCTATCCAACTCCTATATTCAGCTTGCCGCTTCAATAAAGCTTCTTGGCCTCACCATCGACAATGATATGACATGGTGTGCACACACTCACGAAGTTCTGGCAAAACTTCGCAAGAGAGTGTACATGCTGTATGCTCTTAGACAAGCAAAGGCACCTAAGAATGTAATGTGGAGTGTTTATTGCACAATGAAGCGATCGGTCGCAAGCTACGAGTATCCTGCGTGGTGCAACATTAAGAAATACCGATTCATCCAATTCTCAAAATTTGAATTTCTGCCGCGCAAAAAGAAATTTCCTGATTTCTGTGACGACCTAGGAAAGCAAGCGCCTTGTGAAGAGAGCCAGCCCAGTGTCCTAGTCACCCCCTGAACGTTATCTTCAACGTTGAATCCAGCAGTTACTCCAGTCGACTTGGGAACACTAGCCGCAAAGTGATGTCGAAGACCAGCCGTTACGGCAGCTCAATTATCAAATACGATTGACGTGTACTTCTTTCCTATTGTGATGCAATGCCATGTCCGAATATGTCTGATAAGCAATAAAGCTATCATTATTATTATTGCGATCATTGTCCTGCAACATTTTTTGACTGATCCGCTCTAGTTTCATAGCAAAACTATTTTTATTTAATTTTCTTTGCAGCAGAAATTGTATTGCTAAATTAATTGTCTACGTATATCATCTTGCCAACAGACATGTTTAATTTGAGAATTAGGGATTCATTTCATTGGAGGTTTATGTAACATTTGATTATGTTAGCAATTAACTGCCCATCGCAATGTGAAGTCAACAAGCTTACAAAGTATATCTCTCGTTGTAATTTGAAAAGCAAACGTTAATTAAACAGACCAGATACCTTTCAGTACTCAATGTGATTACGTGGTTCAAGGCCATTTACTCAATCATTGACGTAACACTTCTATGGAGTAGTATTTAAGATTCCATCAGTCAAAACTGAATGCTGCAGATGTCTATTTGATGAGCAGCTCTCTGAATAGTTAATTAGAAACTCATTATGCGAGACACATTGAGTGACAGATTAGAATCAGAATAAGTGATATATCGAACAATGAGTTGTAAAAATAGTACATGATTACCCCATGACAGTATTTGGAATGATGAGATATTAAAAATGTGTAATCAGGCTGAAAATCCTGCAGTGGTTAAAGGTAGTACTTATATATTTTCAATGTTGTTTATAATGTGATTATGATTAACTAGAAATAGCAATTGATGTTTATATTCTAAGATAGAAATCATAATTGCGAATCATGAATAAGAATAGTTGATGTGTGCGTTAAGTAATGTATCTTATCTGGAAATGGTGAAATTACTGTTATGAAGATGCACAGTGAACAGCAAATGATTCTTTTCAACCAGCGCTTTCGGGAGGAGAAATCTTTTAGCTCTTGTATATCGTGGCAGTAAAAGAAGGGTGCTGCGAGTTTTTGGGAGAGAATGATGATCTGAAAACTTCTCTGGTTTGATTGTGGTGTCTTCGCAAGAGTTAGGCAACTCTTGTCACAGTGACAACCACATAATATTAGCAAGAAATGAATCTATTTATGACTCCCGTCTGCAGCTGTTTCCGCAAACTGTATTGTGATGCAATATATGTGTACCTAAATTTGTACTTGAAAAAATGTACTTAATTGCACTTATTTCTTGAACTTTGATGAGTTCGGAGTTCACAAGTTCAACCTAATGAATTATTAATTCGACTTCAGTGTTGACACATCGATGTAGAAGAAAAGAAAATTTTGCATATTCTACTAGCATTTGCCTACCAACATTATGATCCATTCTGTTTATGATAGGAAATTGTTTTCATCAAGTTTAACAAGTCAACGTTGGAGTATAAACCCAGACGGAATAGACGGGTGTCTTTCCCTCTATGTTTTCAAATACATTAAGCATGTGCATGCGTTTTACATAATGTACTATATCATGCGCTTGAACATGCCTATTTATTTTTGTGCGTACGGGAAGGTGCACAAAATGCTTAGAAAATTAGAAGATCAGTATCATGCCCCTCATCGTGGTTTTCCATTTTGTAACTATTTTCCTAGCACTTTGATGAACGCTACAACCTGCGTAATGTAGATTTTACAGAACAAAGGCTTCGCTATCAAAGCTATCGTGAGCTGCAAAACTTTTATCAAAGAATAGTAAACTTTATTAAATTGAGTTTCTCAAGGAGAACTTTTAATTGCTGATTAAATTTATTTTGAAATTATCGATAGTACACGTGTATTGACAATTTAGTCGATGGTCAGAAGCATCATTACGTTACTTACGAGGGGTTTTTCACATTTTCAGGAAAAGGCAAATTTATGACAATTGTCTGCAGATTGTAGTCTTCAATACTTGCATCAAAATTACAATTGTTTATAATAGTTGTAATAAATATAATTCTTGATTTGTCAGAACAAATAGCGGTTATGTCAGATGGAAGACAAATGGCATATTTATGAATGGACAGAATATTTCACAAAGGACATGACGGAAGGTTTGCGGAGTCGGAGTAATTTTCTTGTGTGCCGTAGTTATGACATTCTTTTTCCCCCGATCTAAATTGCTGATCGAGGAAAGTGAATCAGAAAGCATGTAACTAAATGATCTTTTTAATTTAATGACCTCTTTTATCTCTTTAACGTGTACCTTAAAGAGAAGGGGACAGATACATGCAGATTCTTATGGAAGCCATCTTTAGGTATATGCGTAAGTGCAGAATTGCTGAAGCATCCTTGAGGCCAAAAGCCTCGATATCTCGGTGCTTTATCTTCATTTTGGCGATAACAAAGATATGCAAGGCAAGAAGGAAAACATAAAGCATTGGATACTTCTCTCATGACGAGTCACGAAAAAAATCTATGTGATGAATGTCCTTATCTTTTGGGATTCTCCAATAGACTTTGTACAGCTTTTGTCTCATTTTATCTTTAGATCGGGCACGCTTCGAGGCACATCTGCCTTCACGCATCTGTGCAAGACATGTTTTGAATCATCAGATGGACACATTGCTGTTCATTACATCTCTACTGAGGTGTTGTAGCACATTGTCAATATTTGAAACTACGTCTGACATCGTCATGATTTCAAAACCCGCCGGCACTAAATGCTTTTACTAGTTTGACAATATCGTTCTTTAAGACTTAGAATAATTGCAGTCGCTCAATATTGTTAGTCTAAATAATTCATCACATCTGTTTTCATATGTGAATTGAACTTGGAATTAAAGAGGAACAATTGAGAATAAGGAAAATGTTTACTTGTCTCAAATACATTTGTTTATCTGTCTGGAAATGAATTAATGTTTAGAGCTTAAATTGTGCACAACTAGTTGATTAAATTTTGCGAAGAATTCGATGACTAATGAAGTCGAGTTCATAACATTCAGAGCAATGTGAAACTGATCAATTGTTTTCATTTGCGGTGAACCCGAATTATAAAACATTTCTACGTGTCAGCTTTATTTAGTTGATCAATGAATATGTTATTTATCCGTATGATACTCTTTGTTTCATACTGTAAAACACCTAATTTTCGCGAATTCTTGAGTTTCTCGCCAAATTTTGTTGCACGCGAAAATTTCTTACCATGGATATTGTAAGGTCATTGCTGCTGACAATCCCTATTAAAGTCAAGTTCAGCGAAGTCGGAGCACTGTCACACTGTCATCCCAGGCTACATATGTTACGTGTATTTTGATTGGAAATATTTTCCTATTCACATAAGGATACCGGTAGGCTATGTTATTTCAGTGTTTATATTAATGTTTAAATACATAAATACTAGTATGAATAAAGCATCAATAAATAAGGTTTGAATGAAAATTAAATAAAATTAGTGAATTTCGTAGAAAAGTCTTAGAAATCCCACTTATGTGGAGTTCGGCCGTCTCCACCCTACCTAATTTGCAGACGGTGTATGAGAAGTCTTAGTCGGCGTTTTTGTACATAAATGGCACACGACCATGAACTCGCGAAAATAAGCTGCCGTAAAAATTTGTTGTTTTGCCGTATTTAGAAAGGTATTTCCTTTCTGTTGGACGTTGCACTGAGGAGACAATAATATGAGGGACTTGGGGTCCCAAACATACTACCGTTGGAAGGAGTTACGCCGAACGTCAACCGTCGCAGATTGCGCGTGTAAACGGCATCCGATGTTCCGCTGTATTGTCCTCCTCATGTTCGTTATGGTTTATGGGATTGGATGCTGTGCCAAGTCGGTGAAGGTAGGCGGGATGAGTTGAGACAGTGACCGGTATGCATTTGGGACGTTCAGACAGAACTGGTGCGGTCACGGCCACCCCAGTCAGGCAACCAAGAGGGGCTTGTGTAGGGTGCATGCCACTGCGGTTGCTGAAGCCAACAAGGCAACTGCCGCATTTATTCCTTCCATGTATCTTTGAAGCGCTAATTCATACAATGAAAATGCGAACATGTTCATTCTTGCGGCTTGTGTCTTGCGTCATGCAGTTGCAATTTACACACGTATTACAAGAAAGTCATTTACATACTTCCTATCATAGTCAAAAGATATGTGAACAGTTAAAATTCAATTGCGATTTTCTTTTTTTATTTTAGAAGAAAGATGTGCCAACGTCCAACAAGAAAATTTACATTCAACTGAAATCTCTGGGACCACGTGAAATATTTGTAAGTGAAATGCCACATGCAAACCTGTTGAAATTGATGTCTTCTATGAAGTTGAATTGTGAATCCGAACATTTTTATTTTCATTAATCAGCTGTTGAATGAATCTACCACGAATTCATCGGTCAAAATTGTCATTGCAGGGCCTTGAATCAATTGCATTTGAGTTGTATGGTGGAACGAACAGTGTGACATTTGTTTCTGACGGTGCTGAATGTGTATTGATAAATCGGACATTCTTCATGAAGCACATGAACGATTCATACTTGAAGATGTTACGGAGAGAGGTGAGGGTTATAAGTTCTTTTATAAACTAAATTCACGAAATCCCTCATGCATCAATTTCCGGGAACTTATTGATGTGATTGACAAAACACATGTCATGTTTGGGAAATGTACATGTACTGTGCATAGGCGCAGCTAACATTTCTAATACTTGTTTTCTGTTTGAATGGCTACTCTTATTATGGCGCCAAATAAAATTAAGAATTGGAATTTTAAACATGATGTTTGCACTGATATTATCAACTCAAATTATTGAGGTCCGCACGATAAAGGTGCATAAATGTGTCATCTCATGAATTTTGCACTTTCATTTGAACTATTATTGTGATGAAATAAGATCCAACAATAGTTCCAGTTTGAAATTTAACAAGCACAACTCAAAATACATAAGTGTTATGTGGAATTCGAAATATGAACTGAAAGCAAAGGTCTGTCTTTTTATCTTGAATGTGTAAATTTAATGACAGCTATTTTGTCAATCAAAGACACCAATACACCTGATTCCCTGACCATGAGACAATCAGCTGTCGATATCACTTGGAGATCAATTCCGCCTTCATCTTGTATTGCTTTTGTACCGTCGGCGTGGCCTAGTGCAGAAGCTGCAAGCTTGTCTCCATCGTGGACTTCTGTTCGATTCCTGAGTCAGGCGAGTGCCGTCGGTTCTCTTCAGATTTTCAATTTGAAGTATAGAGTTTCTATTGCAATCTGCCCTAGTACTTAATCGACAGGAATTAGCTCGAGGTAGAAGTTGTGTGATAATGAAAGGAAAGCCCAAAGTCAGTGAAGATAGTTATTGCTTTGAACTATATATTGGCGAGATCTTTTTAGGTGGTGAGATAGCTCAGCTGGTTGAAGGCCACGCATCAGTGCGGATGTGAGGAAGGTGTAGAGTTCGAGTCTGCACGTCACAGGAGGCACCAAGGCTCTCACTAGAGATTGCTAACCTTAACCATGGTGAAGGCTTCCTTATCACTAGGTTACAACTCTAATAACTATTGTGACTTTGTGCCTTGGTGGCGTAGAGATGAGCTCAAAACACTGTACAGGTGCCTATCTTCAGGCATGAGGTTGGTTTTCTGACCTACCAACAAATCTCCGGCAGTCTCTCGGTTCCTTTTCTACTCGACAACATGCATTCTGTGATCACTTCAGCTAAAGTTAACCCGTAGGTGTCTGGCCTATGGCGTAAAGCTTAAGTTTATAGATTCAGTGCATGATCTGTCGACGTATAACTCTCAAAACATTGCCTGATATGACAGTTATTCTGAAGATTACGTGATATGATACGTCACCGCCAATGTGGTCTAGAAGACTTGAAAAATGACAATGTGGCAGATATTCGGACCGATAACTGAACTATAGAAACTGAGGGCTTTATCCCGCCGTAATTTCCGTCACGAATGTTCAAAAAGCCATTGAATGACGAACTTGCAGATAGTAATTAGATTGCAATTAGTAAATGCTTATATAGAAATATCTGTTTTTTAATGAAATTCGTGACATGGAATCCTTCATAATTTTGTAGGATATCCAAATAAAGCATGAAATAAAAACTGAAAATTCCAAACTGATTAACCTGATATTGATGCCCACAGAAATCCGACTTTTCGCTTTGTCTAAGTTAGTGGGACTAGAATGGACAGTAGCTGTTTGCTAATGGCACAGAGATAGATTCATTTGCGTATTGATCTAGAACGGATATAATCCTATCCCAGTCATTGCATGTAATGGTATGGTAGCAAGCGCTGGAGGTTGACATAGATATTCGTCTCTCTTTGGCTTGTGTGATTAGCCAAGCGCGCGCATTGCAGAAGTGGTTCGTATCAGCGAACACACGAACCTCAGCGGTCAGGGATTACAGTCAGGCCTGTCAAGTGAAAAGTACCTATTTTTACTCATTTTTCTCCGTGATAAATCCGTCAAATGGAAATATTATTCACACCGCTCGACTCTTCATGGCCTAAATTTACTGACTGTGGAGTCAATGTCCCAGCTCGTCCGAATTCAGGCTTGAATTTGCATTCCGTTCAATGGAAAATTTTCTCCTCTTGCCCATTGAAATTAGTTCTGGCCGTGACCATCAGTATTATGGAAAATCATCTTTTGACCGAAACACATAGACAAGGCAATTTATCTCTGGTTAATGATAATTTCAGCTGTTCGGCTAGACGCTGATCTACAGAGCTGATCATAAAAGACGTTTCATCCTTAATATGAGCTATAATATCACAAAATCGTGTTTAGGTAGTTGAAAAAGAAATAGTTAATTAGCCATAAATAAATAAATTATTACCGCAAAGAAAACCTCTTAATACCAACCCAAATTACGAGCATCTTGATATTAAAAAAGTTATTAATAATTCACAAGACTGGAATTGTCTGCTTACCTGACAAGGGTCTGAAGTCCTAATGACTTGATAATTCAAGCAGAATCGTTAATAAACGTTATTATGTAATTGTGACTAGAGGGATAATTCGAGGCGCTATCCTAAACCTTAATCTAAACATCGTGATGACACTTAAGCCTTTCCCATCTGGACCCTATCAGCGTCACGTAACGTTTATCTATATATAATCATAACAAAAGGGAGATTAAACTGAACATGTGAAACATCTGTAGTTGTCTCAAATAACTTAGTTTTAAGTTCGACGTTAAACCCTTAGATGAAAATTAAATTTATTAAAGCTTACAAATGAATAAAATATGATAAAAATAAAATAAAATCATATGAAAATTAAATTCAAGAAATGAAATGATGAACTCTTAAATGAAATAAATATTAAAACGAAACGTTAAAAAGGAGTATAAATGAAAGAAAACATTTTTTTGTGACTTTTAAGAATTATAATAGTTTTTTTGGAATGTTTTTGAAAGAATTTAAGTCCTTAAAAGGACTGATTATCCGTTCCCCGTGGGTATCTGAGGTCATCAGCAGGTGACTCGGACAGGATTCGCGTTTCGGCCCCTCAACCTGAACGCTCAAACCCATCCGAGCGGGGCCCTGCACATAGAGAGCAGCCTCGACCACACTTTAAAAATTCCTTGTTCGGCAGTTTTCATAGAAAAGAAAATGAGGAGATTCAGGAAGAACACAGATCAAATAGCTGTCGTGCAGCAAATAGTCCAAACTTGTGCAGAAAAAAAATAATTTCTTAAAAAATTTTTAAAAAAATTTCTTCAATAATTTCGTAATAATTTCTTGTCATAACCTCTTGATTCTAGAATGTGCAATGTTTTACTCGTTTTATTAATGAAATCTTTAATGTGTGAGCATATTCTACCATACCGTATTACTTGCCCTGCGAACACACGAATCCCTAATTTGTAAGGCATGTTGTTATCAGGAAATGTCAACAGGGTTACTGGAAAATCAAAATCATCGATTTTATGATATACCGAGGTCTCAATCATATGCTCTCCAATCTTAAGTTTTACATCTAAATAATCCACTTGTTTGTTATCATAGCCACTTCTGCTGGCTTCAAGACTTTTTGGGTAAATATCTAAAATTAAGTTATTAAAATGACTATAGTTTATGATACACAAATCATCTATATACCTAGTCGTATTAGATAAAATTTTTGCCAGTCCGAACTTTTTACTACGCATTAGTGCTTGCATGTACTGAAATTCACAATGCGCTAAGAATAAATCTGCTAGCAGTGGGCTGCAATTACCACCCATCGGAATACCACTAGTCTGCTGAAAGGTGAAGTCTGCGAGCGTAACGAAGACTTCATCTAATATGAAAGCAATAGCCTCCTTGAACTTATTTTTCGTAAAATTATTATAACCACTGTATTTTTTCGCTGCTAGGAAACTTTTGTCTTGGCCTATGCAGAGATATTTGCGGTTCGTGTCATTAAAAATTAATTCGAGTAGACTGTAAATATGTAACTTAACGTCTTCTTGATCTAGATTAGTATATAAGGTTGAGAAATCGAATACCTGAAGGTTATGTATTTTTACATTATCTATTCTTTTAAGAAATTCACCTGTCGACACGATGCTCCAAAAACAGTTAACACCGCTGTTCTTATATATTGCATTACAGTAGATTTTGAACTGGTCTCTAATGACAGACAGACCTTTATTGACTTTAAGTGACAGTTGTTTGGTTGTACACTTCCTGGCCCCGGCTATAAATCGAAATTTGTAGGGAGACTTATGAAGTTTTGGAAGCCAAAATAGTTTAGGAAGCTTTAAATTATCTTCTCGGCATTTAATATTGAATTTTAAAATCAAGTCGTTTTGGTGACGACTAATAACGTCAACTGAATTAAGTTTAGTAGGAACATAAGTATCATTTCCTACGGGTAACAGGGAACTGAGATCAAATCCCAACTCTTTCAATAGAATTATAATGTAAAATTTTTTACATATGAAAGAATAATTACTACTTGCCTTATCCACAGATGCTATTATAAAATGATTTTGCAAGTCTTTAATAACTTCCATCAAATAGTTAATTTTGCTTTTGCTAGATTTCGGTAAGAACAACTTATACAATCGGTCTCTTGTAATTTTCAATATTCTCAACTTCCAATCGTCAAATTTATTAATGCTTATACAATTAAGCTTGCTAACACGCTTGACATGTTGGTCTAAAGCCGTTTCAATATCTATTAGAATTTGCTTTTTACTTATGTTTTCCGAAATTCTATGTTTAGTTCCGAAATTCATCAATATTTTCAATTCTTCATTTTCTATGAAATTTATATCGCCAGTTATCACGTGTTTATGATGCACGTAAATAAAATTTTGATGCTTATCACATGCGCAGTCATTGTTGAGAATAGTGTAAAGTACATCTTTGTCTAGTTCATTAAGTAAAGTGCTATAATTACAGATTTTTTGCGAAATAGGTTTATTCAAAGAAAAACATAGTTTTGGGGGATGACTGTCCTTGACTTTCTCGGGTAAAAGTTTGCATATGATAGACTTGTTGCTATGATAGACTTGTGTCATCTTCATGACTTTCTATGATAGACTTGTGTCTTCAATATGAGGTATAATAGATTTGTGGCCGTTATTGTGTCAGCTGAACACTGCTCAAAATATGAAAATCTCTCAATTTACAAATCGCAATTTTTCAATAAGAAAGCATGTGAGTGTGACAATGAATCATGCACGGGGAGAACGAACCTTGTTTGTTATCTTCAGAATTCTTGCAATGACGAGTGCGAATATGTAAGTTTTATTCAAATAAGTTCAATAGTTCTTTTACCAAACTTCTTCAATATTTTTCTCATAACCACTCAAGTACACAAAAATGCAAGGTAGACGTCTGCAGTCGCTATGAGAGAACAAAGCTATGCTTACCGCTAATTGTTTTGTTTCGAACCTTCGTTCGCCTTACATGGTGTTTGCGTACTTTAGCGGTAATGAGAAAAATGTTGAAGACGTTTGAAAAGAATTATTGAACTTACTTGAATAAAATTTGCTTATTCGCATTCCTTACATCGCTAGGATTCTGAAGATACCAAACATGAACATTTTTGATGAAAAAGTGGGGATATAACATTTTCAGCCAAAGGGTCATGATTTTGTGATTTCGCGATATCACTCATTTTCCCCCTAGTTCACCAATTTTGATGACCAGCACATCAAAAGAGAGGCAAGAAAAGGTTCGTTCTTCTCGTGCCTGATTCATTATCACACTTACATGTCTTCTTACTGAAAAATTGCGATTTGTAATTTGAGAGATTTTCATATTTTGAGCACTGTTTAGCACGTACAATATCGGATGCAACTCTACCATAGCTCATTTTAAAGCTGAGAATACAAGCTCACGAATGATGTATGTCACGTTGATGTGCGACACGATCGGAAGACATGAGAATCGATTGAATTTCAGCGAAATTTTGGTGGTCCATTTTTTATGATCAGTTCTGTAAGTGAATGCTGTTGGATCCCAAGCAGGACAAATTTGTGAAACATTTTATCAAAGAAGATGTTAATGACTGCGTCAAAGACCCTTTTTATACAAAGGCGGCATATTTACAGCTAAATGATCATAACCGTGAATCTTTACAAAGTACACTGACAAGGTCTCGGCGCATCATTGTCAACCACTAGAAGCCGTCATTGTTTAGGCACAGTCGTCATGACGTAATATTGACTGTTTTCAATGAATCTGTCCCACAGAGACGAATTGCCTTGTTTGCGTGTTTGGGTCTAGAGGTGACTTAATTTTCTCATTACCATGGTCATGTCTAGAGCTCGTCTCGAGGGTCTGTCTCTAATGCTTGCTACCATTGCATACAATGGTGGGGATAGGATTACGTCCGCTCTGTCTATCCCTGAATCTATCTCGGTGGCTTGATTGTTCCAGTCCTTTAATATTGTAGAGTGTCCGCTATACCATCAATCTCAGAAGGCCCAGGACGCCGAAGGCCCGTCGTGGTTTTTAAAATAAACTTTTTATCGAAGAGAACGAAAATGTTCTGTTTCCCGGGAGTGGTCAGTCAAAATGACTTTCATCGGAAACCGTGGAGTATCCCGGAGTTTGGTCAAATACGTTGTAGAATGTCATATTTCTATGTTGATACACATCTGTCATTGTCATTTCGCGAAATGTTTTAGCAATCTTCATGTCATATTGCAACACAGAACTTCCCATTTTCAGCTGCAACCCTTCCCATCTGTGGAAACATTAGAAGAAAAACTCCAAGCATCCTCTAATTGGAATGCATATCGAGAGTATTTGGTGGATCATCTGGTTGGGAGGAAGCAATACATTGAGAGCATGCTCTACTAACGATGTGATCGCGGAGAAAAACATTGAAGTTGGTGTGCGTCCGCTGTACAGTTTTACATTTTTGTATCTCAGAGTTTCGCATTTCACAGTTTCTGATTTCTCTTTCTGCTGTTTGGACCGACTGAATGCCGTGCAATGATATACAGTCTTCCGGCCTTTATAATTTATTTGTACAATGATCAGGAAATCCTATCTCCGTCCATTCGTCATTCCGGAATCAAATGCATCAACTGTGATAGAAACCATTTCTAAATAGCCTTCAGAATTTTCATTTACGTGTACAATTTAAAATTTCATGACTTTAAGATGTCTGTTCGAAGCATATATTCATTTATATCATAATTTCATAACATTAACTGGTGAAAAATGTAGTAGTGAATCTCATAGATACGTAAACTCATTTAGAAGACAAGAATTAGAAATGAAGAATTGATCTATGATATAGATGCTAGAAGATGTAATCAGATAACTAGGGGAAGTTTTTATCCTCAGGCGAAGATCAAACGAATCAAATTTAACTTGTACTTGATGATTGATTTCCAGTGCAATAGTATAAATTAACACGGCTTTTAGAGGGTAATCATGTAGGACATTTGAGGGCGCATAAACACCTGAAAATCAATATCCTACATTGCTGCTCGAAAAGAATTTATGTTAACAACATTGTGCGTTATTGAGATGGACTATGCTGCCATAAGTACACATGCACGCTAGCTTACATGCAGATTTCTAAAATATCATCATAGTGAGATACTTTGTTGCCTTAATTATAATCATTCACGGTTGGCTGGCAATTGCTTCGAAAAGACCGAGGAGCATGTGAGACCATTGCTAGCCAAATAATCGACATGTAGACCAGTCTATGGCTGACAACGGTTTTATCGACCCATCAGGGCACACAAACCTTGTCTACTGCTTCTTCATTGTCTTCGCATCCTTTAGATTGACATCAATATGTTGCACAGCGCATAAAACAACCCTTGAGTGGTGCAACAATTGAAGCAGACGAGAAATTCATGGAATAACTTTGATGCATTTAAACTTTGATACATTAACTGGTTAATGGGAGCTGGTCTGGTCTATTCCATCAAAGCATAGTTCTCAACGTAGCATTAACAACATTTTCAGAAGTCGATAACAAAAATTACCAATCATCACTGATGAGGGGAATCAAGCAAATCAGTGCTTGAGAAAATTACATATGAAGTCTAATATGAGTTATTGAAAAAATATATCATCATGGACACTCGTAAGAAGGTAGAAAACAGGCTATCAGTTAAATGGTTTTTACTGTAGGAATTCTTCATTTTGCATTCCATTGATCACCAGTTGTATATTACATTCTTTTTCATGTCGTCTGTAGATAAATGTCTCTGAATATATTCCTATCAATAGAAAACTTCCTCTGTTGTTGATTGAGATGTAAAACAAATTCTATATTTCATTCATGACTTCTTTCTTCGCAATGCGAATTGAATTCTGGGAGCAAGTAAAACGAAAATAAGACTGAAACATGTATTTATTTCAAAATTCTCAACTCGGCTATAGAGATAAAATGGCTTACAAAACCTTCTTACATCAAGAAATTTAACAACCAGAATTTGTGACATTTGTATATTGATAATTATCATCTTTTTAGAATATTTTTATTTTTCTTGAATATGAAGCTATAAGCATAAATTTACTTCTATCAAAATGAAATTTGAAGCTATCTGTAAATCACACGTCCGCTGAAACATGGGTCAAGCTCTATGTTGCTTTTCAAAATTTAGAATTACATCAACAGCCATTAATTAGAGTATAAGCATTATTGTTATTCAAAAGTTAACTAAGCTTACAATTAAATTGCAAGTAGTGAAAGCAGTCATCGTATAATAATTTGATGAATTCAGAAGAATCTAGAATAAGTAGAAATCTAAATTAAGAACAATGCAAAGCAAATTGCAAAGACGACGCACTTGCATCTACTTCGACTTTCATTTTTGAAAAAGCAATACATAAAGAACCACAAGTTTGACAATGATCCAAGCCTGCAAACTCTGCACAGCTTTACAAAAAAATTCACACATAAATGAAGACATTTCGTAGTGGCATTATAAAGAATTGTCTTCTTGTGAAGTTGCAGCTTGGCAACATTAGATGCTCAGAGTTACCGGATTTTATTTTAATTTAGGCCTGCCTGACTGGTAATAATCACAATTCATTTACCGGCATCTTACCTTCAAAATCATCTGTTTTGCGAATCGCTCAGATTTTTGCTTACTTTGACATTAGTTATATGCATGTTCTAATGATGGTCACAGTTTTGTGTGAATCCAGAATTCCTGTAGTACAGAATAGCGTCATGTCCTGCACTTTTCATGTTTTACTATTTGTTTTTTATTATAGATTTACCGAGCGAATTACATTTTTTAAAACAATATAACTGATGCATGCGGCTTCAGAAACAATATCTTACAATAATAGCAAATATTCTTCCAGCCGGGTTAGATTCAAAGCAATCTGTACATCGAACGTTCTCCATCTGTTTTCAAGCACAAACATTCTTTTCCAGTCACTCTTGTCACGACTGACCGTTTCTTAAAATCTAGAAAGATAAAAGAGGCGTTTTTCACACGCACAAACAAAGAAACTGTCTATAACCGATATTGTGACATTGAATTGAGTGACATTTGGAATCCCGTCATTTATGGATTCAAAACGCAGTTTTCTTTGGAACAATTCTTTCTCATAAAATTTGTAACTTAAAACTATCTACTGCCATTATCTCGTAAAGATAGTACATTGTGCCCGCATTTCGTCTGTAGTGTGGCTATTCTGTCTGTCGTAAACTATTGTCAGTGACCATTTGCAGATCAAGACGTGTAGAAAGCTTTCAATGTCTCACTTTTCACATGATTAAGGAGTGCTGCGGACGCCTCCGAAAACTTGTGAGTGTGCGCTTATTTTAGCCTTCTTATTTTGAGTACAGATGGAGAACGTACAAATTGCTTTGAATTCCTGACAAATCCATTGTTGTCCAATAGAGCATACTAATTGATTGTTGTCCGTTAACTAGAGCTACAACGATAAATCCACAGGTTAAAGCAATAATTAATGGACTTATGAAATATATAAGACCCATCACGCATAAAAAATGTTAAATTGCTTTAAAATGATTTCCAAAGAGGTCAGTAATGAAAAATAAAAGTGTAGATGTCTACTTTCTTTGCAAAATAAAGTTTCAATGTCCTCATGCTGTTGCAAGATAACTTTACAGAATTGTCAATATGTGTTTCACTGTTGGGCAACAATGGAAGCAGCCATAGAGGAAACAGTGTTCTAATTAAATATTGTTGATCTAAGTAGAGTTTGATTTCAATTCAGCAAATATTTCCGCTTAAATATAGTAACACATTCAGTAGGCTGACACAATGTACGCAGGTTCATAGCGAAAGTTCTTGATACCCTAAGTACTAACTGTGAGAAATCAGCAGGTTTGTGACAGTAATTTTAAAAGTATTGCACATACCACAAGTCAAAAACTCGATAAAATTGGATGACATGGCATTTGACAATTTATAGAGATGGCTCTTTATAATATCACAGAATGAGATGAAAAAATTTGCGAGGAAAAAATAGTGTGACGCTGGATGAAGAGGACCTGCAAATATGCTTTGTTATTAATCATCATAAATCACAACATCTTAATGGGATAGCATAAACGGCATATAGAAATCTCACATGTAATATCAGGGGTAATCTGTTTCCGGACAAAACTTTTCAAATAAGCTTATCATTTGCTAAACGAGAGGTGAAACAGCAAAAATACTTTATACCGGGTGTTTCAAAAGTTTTAGTACGAGATGTATTACGCATATTCAAAGATCTAAGAAGTCATAATTCCAGGTAAATATATATTGAAATGTCATTCAAATACATTTTCCTCAAAAACATGGCACAAATTAGTGCGCTTTTCAAAATCTTTCATTGAATCGCGATGCATTTTTAGTAAGATTTCATTGAATTTTTCTTGAATCAGAGACCGTAAGGACTGCAATAAATCAAGACGCCTGTTGTTGGTAAAAAACAGATTTAAGGTACGGCCAATACCAATAATCACAGGGGGCAATGTCTGGACTTTTTGCCGGCCATTTTATCGGGACCCGACGCCCAAGCCACCGGCCACTCAATTAACTGTCAAAAATTTGTCTCGCCTTTACTGTGCAATGAGAAGAAGCTCCATCCTGATGACAATGCATTCTCGTATTCCGAGAGGAGTAAAGAACAATGTGGTTGTTCAAGATTTCACAGTACCGGTCGGCGTTCATTGTTTGTTCTGAGATATCCAAACAATGAGACCATTCCATCTGATCGCTGTCAAACAGTGAGATATCTGGTTGCATGGGACTTGCATTGTAATTTCCAATGAGGTTTCTCAACTGACCAATAATGGGTATTGTGCTTATTAATGGTTCCTGTTAGATAGAAATTACACATCAGAAAAAACAAGTTTTGGACCACGCAGGATCGACGCGAACTCTATCAATCATGATCTCACAGAATTGCAGTCTTTCGTCTTCATCACCATCGGATAGAATTTGATTGCAACTGGCCTTGTATGGCCTCATCACATCCTTCTTCAAGCCACGAAAGACACTAGAAAGATATCCCGGGTAATTTGTCGAATTGCCCTTTGACGATTGTGCTGTTCTTGAAATTGTCTCCGACTTTCTCCTCCATTCCCAAATGCAGGAACCCATGCGCAACACATCACTTGTTACGCGATAGAATACATTTTGAATGACTTATTGAAGAAAACTTGATCGTAAATTCATGTAAACTCAAATTTTGAATTCAATATTCAAATAGTCAACGCACCATACATCATAACTCAGTCATACATGTACATCTATAATCAGCATTCAATGCTAATCAAACTAAACGAATTGATATCCAACAACTAATTCGTACTAACAGATGTCTGGAATAACTAGGAATACCTTCTACCTCATAGTTAAGTTCAGAATAATATCTGAAGTGAGCTTTTACTAAGACTTTTGAAACACCCGGTATACGTGTATATCCTTACATACTACTAATCAATACTTGGAGAAAAGGGTTCATGTTTGCCTCACCTGCAATTCAAAAGAAATTTCCAAACTGATCAAATGATCTCCAAATACTTACGTGTGTTCCGATTGCTTCATTGTTCTGAAGATCTATAGCTGCTGCCTCAAATTTTTATTTCATTCTGGGCCACTTTCACAATTACATTTCACATCAGCTGACTATCATCTTTTACCAATGAATGAAATTCACTGCATTGCTTTTTCAAATGGAGAACAAATTTGCACTATGTCAGCATTGTGAGCATTCTTCGAACTGATGGATAGCATTATGTTTCAAATAAACAGAAGAGGAGGAGAATTAGCATGGAGCAGCGATGGGCTAAGTCAGTCATTGTTCCGAGTGATGGGACCTAGGGAAGATTTTCCATTGAATACATGTGTCTTACTTCGAGCCAAATCATTAACACTATTTTGAATGGATCTTTTAATGCTTTTACACATCGCTTTCCTCGATAGTGCTTTTCTGCCATTCGCAGTCAAGAGCATCATAAAAAGGTTCCAAAATTTCAAGTTGATCAAATTTACAAAATGAGCATCCATTCCATTGCTTACACATCTCTGGGCATCATAAAATACACATTGGCCTGTAATATCATCAGCAGTTTTATTGAGCCGGGACTTAATTGGAATGACATCAAGAAGTAATGTTGCGTCCTCTACTCTGTAATCGCTTACGTTTTGTTTTTGATATTTTAGCAACTCATGTGCAGAACACATTTGATAGAAGTGCAAACTGATTCAAAACTGTGGCACATGCAGGAACGTACTAAATGGATAAAAAGAAATTTTAATGCCTTTCAGAGATAGGAAAAATAGTCGTGCGTTGCTTGTGGATTGCTGTGAATTCCTTCAAAATGCTCCGATCGCCACAGATTCGAAGAATTCAGATCATTGCACAAAAAATTTTTACGATCATGTCCAATCATTGTTAAAAAAAAGATAGCAGGCACACGAAAAACGCTCACACACTTCTCTGTAGAACTTGACATCGTCTGTGTCTCTTCGTTGTGTGATCCGGGTGATGACGTACATCACTGAAACTTCGTCCAATTTGGCGTGCTTTATGTTGAACTGACTGTTCGTTGTTCGATTGCTATGGGATCATGCCAGCAGATTGTGCCATTTCATCAGTGCTACATGTTCCAATGCTTCCTTTCTAGTCAAGCAGAAGAAGAGACGACAAGTCTGATTCTGTGGTTTCGACTGAAGAGCCGTATTGGCTTGAAGTCTGCAAAATAAAATTAAAGTGAACAAAACAACAATCGAATTCCCTTCTTTCTTTGGACTTTCCTCAATATTATTCAACAATGTCTAACCTTCCATTTAATGAAATCTGAAAAAACATGCATTTTGTCAACATGTGGATAATCAGTGCAAAAACATGTAAGGTTGACGAGAAAGTGCAGTGTGCAGAACTGGCAAGAAATTTGTAGGTATCCTTAAACAGAAATACAAAATTTTAAATATGAAATATAATTAAAATGGAATTTTGTATCTAAAATTGAAAACATATAATTGTTTCCGAACGCTTTCCACCATTCAATGATAGAATTTCACATGATGATTTGGTTTAAAAATTGACTGTGATTCATGTAGGTCCATTCCTACAAAATAACATGTATATGCTAAATTATAATGAGGACAAGTTAGAATAGAATAGAATAGAATAAATGTTATATTGATAATGGAAATCATGCATTACAATTTTACAATGATCGGGTATAAGCAATGGTCAAAACATAAAGTCAATCAAGAAAAAACGATGTATCAACAAAGAAAATTGAACTTCTACAAGAATGCATCGTTTTACTAAGTCATGCTGTTGTATAACGCTGTACAAAATGGGAAAAAAGAAGCTCGGCGAGTTTCGGTTCGGCAGTATGGCACAAGTAGCTTGCGAGACAAACGTGGCTGAGTCAAATGGGAAGGTGCTAAGTGGTGAAGCTGATTGTCACTATAGTCAATAATTCCTTTGAATGCTTTTAAGGCCAGATGCTCACGTCGAATTGCTAGAGGTGTGAATCTATCACAATCACATTCGATGCCACAAATTATACGGTGGCATCGTCGACGAACTTTTTCTAGTCTCTCCAAATTTTTCTTGTTAATTCCAATTAACAGCGGAGCATTGTATTCGAGCGTTGATAATATTACAGCATTATAAATCAGCATCAGTTCTGGTTTGGACAAATTGTATTTCAAACGCTTCAGTATGAATAACCGACGACTGGCTCGCTTGCATAGGTTATCCACAAAAGAGTCCCATGTCAAATTGGAGTTGAATAGCACACCAAGAATTCGGAGCTGATCCTTGAAAAAGGGGTTTGACGGAGAGAATACCTGTCTGTTGCGCACAAGCATGCACTGAGTCTTTTCACGGTTTAAAGTGAGGCCATGTGAGGAACACCAAAGGTCGATATTGTACATCTCAGTCTCCACTAGCAAGTCAACATTGTCACTATTACAAATTGGCAACGCTAAAAGCACATCATCGGCATATTTACACATTACAGCTGATTTGTGTCTCGGCTTCAAAGAACTCATATGGACACAGAATAAAAATGGCGAAAGTTTCCCACCTTGAGGTATACCTGATGTGACCTTAACAATGGAACTCTGTTTGTCTCTCACTTTGACATACTGTCTACGATCCTGCAAAAAATTACAGCACCACAATAAAAAGTGCTTAGGGAACGCAACATTAATAAGAGATTCTACTAAACTTCTATGAGTGACACGATCGAAGGCTTTAGCCATATCAAAAGACATGAGTAAAACTCCACTATTTTGTAAGTTGTCAAGGGATGATGTTATAAAGTCATGTACTCTGATATTCGCATGCAATGTAGAGTGGTTTGGTCGGAATCCATATTGGTCTGGTCCATATGCATCAATGAAAGATGGCTTCATAGAGTCGATAACATACTGCTCTAGGACCTTTGTGAACACAGATAACACGGATATTGGTCGAAAGTCGCTTACATCAGGATTCTTCTTTTTTGGGATTTTTTTTGGGATTTTTGGGAAGTTGCTTGAAATGAAATTGAAAATTTGTACATGCATTTGAAATGAGCACTCTCATATCTTTATCACATGTTTTCAACAATATACTAAGAAGGCCTACATGAGCTATGTTTCAATGGTTTACCGTTGGCTTGTCTTTCAAATGCAATGAAAGTATGTTGCATGGAATGTTGGTGAAGAAGTGCGGATTAATTCCACTTTTTCTCAATCTTTCGCTATTTCTAAAAATTCAAAGTATTTTCCATTATTTTATATAGACTTATCGGAACATTAAAGCATTTCCGTCAGATTTTTTTTTACCAAGTTGCATGTATTCAGTTTTGGACTAATTTCTAACTTGCAAACAGGCAGCATGCATTCTTTATTATTATACTTCTAAGTGATGTCACAAGATCTCCATATTATTGGCAACACGGAAGGGGTTAAAGAGGATGTATCCGATCTGATGCCTGCAAACGGCATTCTCAAAATGCTTTCTGACACTTGGAAACAATTAAGCATTAGCAAGTTGCGTGTCTTATGTCAAAGGCAAGTAAATGATCTTTAAATACAACAACAATTACGACAATTTTGGAGGGTGGTTTCCAAATAAAGATCTGCAGTCGTTGGAAATTTACCTTCAACACAAGACGCAGTTCTCCAGTTGAACGCGATTGCTCTGCTTTAATACAAAACGAACAGAAACATGAAATTTATTTTTTTCGAGGAACATTAAAAACACACAAATCAATACCAAAGTAGCTCAATAGACCGGAAGTTCACCAAATTAAAGAAATTATAAAGTAATTTGAATTGGAACAAAAGTTCATTGTCAAAGGAAGTCGGGCTATCAAGAATCAATGTCAATTATTGGTCGCTATGAATGATGCTATCAAGAATTTGCAATTAATTCATTGCTGTCATGAAGCTTATTGCAATTAATTCATTGCTTTCCCCTGATCGAAGAGCTGCAGTCTTGACAGTGAGAAGCCGTAAGCTTTTGATAGGTTTATTAGCAACAAACATGTTTCAGTAGGCAAGCCACCATCATCAGTGACAACGGTCAATAAACAAGGATGCAATATATACAGTGCGAATGAGACAAGAAAAATCAATATAGGAAAAGCGGCTGTGATTGGCTGTGGTTATTCATTAGGTACTGTGAATGAAGGAATGACTTTATGTACAATGATTCAGCAATTTTCGTGTATGGAATGCGAATGAGAATTTTAAAAATATCTTTATTTGGGATGTGAACATGAAGAGATATTTCGGATGCTGGTCGACCTTTCACGTGTTCGCTTATCCTAGTGAAAATAGGATAAAGCCTTGTACAATAGATCTCAAAAACTAAGCAGTCTCCCTGCCGACCGCGATTATAACAAAAACAAAGTTAGGAATATTTTCATTCAAAACGGATATCATCCGGATAGAATAAATAAAGTCTTTGAGCGTTGTGATAATCCTAAGACTAAAATAGAATCTAGCGAAGAAACTGAAATATTTTGGAAGCTATGTTTCAACTCTTCTTTCTCGAATACAACGTAATATTCGCCACATAAATAGTGCTTTAGAAAATAGTATTTTAGGAATTGCCTTGAACACATACAAAACACAAATCATGATAAGCAATAAAGATAAAATTCCTTTCAATGAGTTATCTTCCGTAGTGTATAAGTATACTTATGAGCATTGCAGTCGCCATATTTTCACTAGGATAAACGAACACGTGAAAGGTCGACCAGCATCCGAAATATCTCTTCATGTTCACATCCCAAATAAAGATATTTTTAAAATTCTCATTCGCACTCCATACACGAAAATTGCTGAATCATTGTACATAAAGTCATTCCTTCATTCACAGTACCTAATGAATAACCACAGCCAATCACAGCCGCTTTTCCTATATTGATTTTTCTTGTCTCATTCGCACTGTATATATTGCATCCTTGTTTATTGACCGTTGTCACTGATGATGGTGGCTTGCCTACTGAAACATGTTTGCTGCTAATAAACCTATCAAAAGCTACAGTCTTGTAGCCGATCTAATATAAAGCTGTGTTATCAAACTGCTCAGGACTTAGAGAAATCTGTTCATGTTTATGACGACCTCCACTGCTTAAAATGCACATTCACTTGTAGTGGAGGTGGCTGGGTTGACAAGAACGGCGGTAATTCGATCAGTCCATTCTGCTCAGGTTCCGGCACTGGGCAGGTCGATTGGCCCACCAAAGTCCGGAACCACCAAAGTCGGTCCGTCCGGGAGGTGGTTACTACTCGCGGATTGATCATAAGGATCAACTGTACTGCGTCATCAGGCGATTTATCCAGATACGTGCAATAAAAGAATGTTATTTATCTATCCTTCTTCATCGTGTAATAAGATGGATTGTTTACAGTCTGCCTTTTATAGCTTGCGGCTAAGTTACCAAATTATCTGATAAAAGAAATTTGAAATGAATCCTTGTCAACACGAAAATAAAACATGACTCGAATTCCAAAAAGACGAACAGGAACACGACAAATAGCAAGGTTTTTATACACAATCTTTTATGCGCTATGGCAGATTTTTATTGTACATGTAATTATTGTGTAGTTGTCTTTATTTATGTATCTTTTTATTTTGACTTTTACCATGTATTTTTTGTGATGCGTTCACCGCTCATTGTGAGGCAAGTATATAAATATAACATAACATTCCACAATCGTGTTCGTGTAGCGAATGCAAGCCTCTACCCAACATCAATTTCTCATCAAAAGGCCGGTTCACATAACCGCTATTAATGAACGAACAATGCTACTAGCATTTATTAAAGCATACAAAAATGTGCTGCCGCACTTAGCTTTAAGCGATCGATCATCGCTAGCATCGATTTCAACCGGTATTATAACATTCACATAAAGGCAAAGAGCTGCTTGCGAGGGTGTATGCTCTATTCGCTATCCGTTACGTACATACATGTAGTAATCCATCATGTAGTTATCCGTTACTAAGAATCGCGGTTCAATGACAAATCAGAACACAACTGACCCATGAATTATTCCTTACATGAATAGCCATCATCATAAAATCCATCTGGATTTTTAATTTCCATGAAAGAGTTTCTTTGTAGCCTATATACAGTCCGTTTCATAAAAAGTGGATCATCCTAAAATTTGACTAAATAAAACATAAGTATGATACAGAAAGCATTGTTCATGTTATTTCATGTCCCTAATATATTTAAATGTCCTTATATAATCTGATAAGCTATGATACAGTAACGGTTCTTAAGAAGCTAATATTTTGTGGCCCTACCCTTATTGTCAATGACATTACCAGTGACGTAAGTTGTGATACGTCATCTGTAGGTAGCAGTGAACGACGAACATTACGTTTTAGAATACTCCATACATTTTCTATGGGATTCAGATCAGGAGAACGAGCTGGCCAAAATAATGTCCTAGGCCCTAATTGAGACTTGCATAAGTTGACTCTACTACTCCTCCTGTGACACGTAGCATTATCATCCATAAATAACCAAGTCGATGGATCACCAAGTTGATCTGTCATTTGGCCAATGTTCATTCGTAAAACATTCACATAGCGTTCAGAATTCATGGTTCCTTGCTGTATGTGAAGTTCAGAGCGGCCATTGGTCCAAATGCCAGCCCAAATCAGTAGAGTCGCACCACCTTGTACCCGGGGACGATGTAAATGTCTCCTGAATTTCCTGATCAGATTTTATCCATAATCTCAATCGACCATCACTATCCTTCAGACGGACTGATGCCTCATCAGACCAGACAACCCTATCCCATTGATTTCGCCAGTGACAATGAGCCGTATGCATAAAAATAAGCAAATGCTTTTGCTTCAATAATCTAAGCAAAAGCTTAAGTTCGCATGCGTTGGCATTTGCTTTTTCTTTAAGCAAAAGCTTTTGCTTTTAAGTTTAAGCAAAAGCTTCAAAAAGTAGCGTTTGCTTCAATTCGTATGCATAATTCTGACCAATGACTTTATTTCTTAAGCAAAAGCTATTACAAATTAGAGCGCAGATAGATGTCGCTCCAGTTTTTAAGAAATCGCAGTCATGGCGGAATACATGAAAATCCGAGAGACCAAACATTACAAAGTTCGTCGTAATCATGAAAAAGGTGATTTTTTACGATTGTATCGATTCAGAGAGGACACTCTACTGTGGATGAGCGATTATTTCCTGGGAAAGGATTGTGAGAGAAGGGGATCTGCACTGACGTCATTGGAAAAAATGAAAATATTTTGTCGATACATGGCAGATCCAGGTTTTCAAACGGGTGTTGCTGACGATCTAGGAGTTCATCAAAGTACTGTTTCTCGGCAAATACATTCAGTAATGGATTCTATAATTAAGAAGAGAGATATTTGGATTCATTTTCCGACTTCCCAAGAAGAAATCCAAGAATCAAAAATTTTATGGCAAGAAAATGAATCAATGCCATCAACCATCGGAGCGATTGATTTTACACATGTGCGTATTGACAAGCCGCCTGGTGTATTTGGTGATGAATACGTAAATAGGAAGGGATACGCTTCGATTATTGTGCAGGCAACTTGCAATGCTAGATTTGAATTAACAAGTCTCGACGTAAGTTGGCCTGGTTCTGTGCATGACAGTCGTGTACTTCGAAATTCGGACCTTTTTCTCAATTTACGTGATTCAAAGCCTCCGGTAATCTTGCTTGGTGATGAAGGTTATCCCTTGTATTCATTTTTAATGACTCATTTCAAAGTTCCCGAAGTGAAAAACAGACGTTTTATAATAAAACAAGGAAAAACGCGTCGTCGCGAGTTAGCAACATTCGGCCAGGTGAAGCGTCGTTTTCCCATGCTGCGGTACGGACTTCGATTGAAATTGGAAAGTGTTCCAACTGCTATCACTTGTTGTGCCATTTTACACAACATAGCAAAATACTTCAATGAACCCGATCCGATCGATGATGAAAGACGTTGAACCTGATGAAGACATGATTGACATTACTGAAATGCTTGAGATTACTAATCAAGCCGAAAGTCGACGCCTAGACATAGTGGATATTTTGCAAATCGCAAAACATACGCCTTAGCTGATGCTAGGCCAAATAGTGTCAAAATCAATGAGCTTTGATGTTGTGTAAAGTAAAAGTTACATTGATATTTGTATTAAAATTAATGATCAGTTAGTCTTTTATGTCGTCTTTCAAATATGAACTTCCACCACATCCACAAGTCTGAATCTGCATGACCTCATGAAATCATATTATTTTAGTCGTTAATATACATACGGGTCTACTTGTAACAAATATTTAGCAGGAAAAAAACAGCATTAGTAATGTAGCAACAAATGCATGAGTTAGTGATAGTAGGTTTATCAATTTATTTTGTGTGTTATTGTGTATTACTATATACTATATTAATTATTAATAATTATCAATATATTGTTATTATATTACATTATTGTTATAGGCCTATTAGTATTGTTATATTATTGATATAAATATATCAATAACCATATTATCATTGTTAGATATACGATTATTTAAGTTCATTGTATGACTGATATATATATATATTATATATATATATATATATATATATATATATATATATATATAATATATAAGATTCGCACCGATATATCAAGGAAGTATTTTTCACTCAAAAATATAATGAACCTTATATTTTAGTAATTACGATGGGATTTTACTATTGCTAAAATAAAGACTAAAAATAGCATGATAATTCCTAACTGATGAACTGATGCATTATATGGATCAAAGCAAGGATAATTTATTGGTGATTAAGAAACAATCATTTCTCTCTTAATAATTTTATTTCAATTAGAAATCTAGCAATCAATAATTTGAATTAATTACAATTAAATCCCCATCATCCAATTATCTAGGTATTATTTAGACTGATAAAAGAGCTATCTCTTCCCCCAATTCGAATTCTTATAAACTTTGCTGTCCTGTTCCAGTACCGCAGCAAATGTAATAAATCGCTTTTTTTTAAATTTCTCAGCCTGTCTCACAACACAAAACCGTAACATGTGCTCGTATGGTAGCTATAAATGTATTCACATAAGACAGATTAAAAAGTCCAAGAAAAAAAACCTAAACATTATTCGTTGCAATCACATAATAGTCATAATCAGCACACTGAATCCATTTCATGAAGAAGCTGTTGACTTCTTGATTTCTTGGTAAATATATCAGCAGATTTTTCCATTAAATTTCGAGCTTTCATCCGATAGTATTTCAACTGCTCCAAAAGAACAAGACGCTGTAATTCACTAGTTGTTAGTTTGCTTGTTTCGTCAGTTTCCTCAACGAGTCGCTTTCTTTAAGGCTTAATTGCCGGTGTGGGTGTATAGCTATTCGAAGACACCGCTTCCTTCGGAAAATTTACACTTTCTGCCTTTTGTGTTGATTGAAGGCCAGATGAAATAGCACCTTGGATTCGACAGAATATCGGGTTAATATCCCCCTGCAATAATTCGAACATCATCCGTTCCCATGGCTTCAAAGTTTTATTGCGATTACCAGTCTTTTTTACATCAGTCTTCTCCTTCACTATCTTCTTCATGTTAGCTATCTTTTTCAACAGTTGCTGTCTCGTGTAAATCTTTGCGTATTTGGTTTGTAGTAGTTGTCTTAAAGATTCAATAGCGTCAATTGTCTGCTCCTTGACGTGAGGCTTCTGACTTTTCCCGAGTAGTACTGGGTAAGATGATAACAGTTCAACAAACGCCATCTGATTATCGTCATTTTGACTATCAACCTCCTCCGTTTCTTGGATAACAGAGTCCTCTTCAGACTCCTCGCACGCATAATAGGGGGTACGACTCGCACCACTCATGTCTGACGATAGCAATCTATTCAATCTGTGCTTCCACCAAGTGATATGATCGATTAGACTGAATCGTGGTTGGTTATACGTTCTGATCACGTGAGGACTGATGAATGAAGATATCGTTTGTTTCAAACTATAAATAGATCTGATATCATCACTTGGTAGCGTCAATTGTCTTCGCTGTCCAACCATTTACTAAGTCTTGTAGCAAATGCTATTAAGTAAAAGCAAACTGTTATACATATGAATTTAAGCATTTGCTTCTCAGAGAGCTTTTGCTAAAAAGCTTTTGCTTTTTCTATTTGCTTTTTCCTAGAAGTAAATGCTTAAGTTTATGCATACGGCCCAATGACTCATTGCCCATCTGAGACGTCTTTTTGTATGCTGATCTGATAATTCGATCTGAGAGGGCCTCTTACAGCTCTTGAAATTCGACCCAATAAGTCTTCTACGAATAGTGGACTTAGAAATAGACGAGTCTAGTGCAGCCATCTCAGTTAACAAGAGACTTGGATCAACTTTAACAAATCTCAAAATTAGGCGGTCTCTACGTTTGGATGTTTTGCGTGGACGGCCAGAGCCCTCTTAACGACAGAGTCGAAAACCATCATTATGCCATCGATGCACATTTATGCAAGGGACATTTAGTCGCTTGCTTGTAGTTCGCAAAGAAAACCCTAGTTCTAGCAAGGCTGACACTTTGCCTTTTGTGAATGCGATCTCGTTATTGTTCGTTTGTGCTTTGCATTGTTTTCAACCGGTAAGAGATAGATTTCTAGCTGAAAGCAATCAGGAGTGCTGCCAACACCACCGCAACGAAGTCAGGAAGCTATGGAACATGAAGTCCAGTTAATCACATGTAGCAGTTACATTATTGTTGATGAATAATGGTGCTATACTGGCTCTGATTGAACGATTTTCTTTATTTTTGTTTTGCTTGATAGCTTTTGGCTTGTAGAACAACATATTACATAACAAAGGAAACAAATGTAATTTTATAAGAGTGAGGTATGATTTTGTGTAACATTGCTAAATGAAGATCAAATTATCTACTACTTTTTTATCTATAACAGGAAAACAACTCAATATTCATGCTTGAAATTTCCAACAATGATATTAGTAAGCACAACTGACATATCTTCAAATTTCAGAGAAATTCGTTCAAGTTTGGCGGAGTTAGACAAAGTTGAAGTTAAGGCGATGTTTAAGGGTGATCCATTTTTTATGAAACAATCTGTAGCTCGAACCTTAAGTGTGCAATTGGACAGTCTTTCTTACTTCGAGAATTCATTCTTCGAATACCATCTCCGATGGCCTTACTAAAAGCGGCATACTCGCCGTATTTTACTTCAGTTTCAGTCACCGCTCTTTTCTTATTTCATTGCGGCGCTACCACTTCGCTGCTTTTTGTTGTTATTATATTCGAAAATAGTCTCTTTTAAGGCCGCGAAATCGCTTGATGCACCAATCAATCGGTTGCCCAACTTCAACTTCCTCCGCTACACCCGCCCATGCCTATTGTTTGCTTTGGATGTCCTCGAATCTTCGACTCGCAGTTTCATAGAGTATCTTCTTTTCGCTAACCTTGTCAATCAGTAACTCATCTACCACACTTCCCATGTCGAATTCAGTTGTGTGCGATTTGCAAAATAGAATGATGCTCTTTAGTTGTTGGCGTCCGCTACTGGCGGCGATATTGATCGCATGTAGCTTTGAGTGTCAACGTGCGTCTCGACCACACCGAGTTGTGCGCGCCCACTAGTAGCGACCTGAGTCAACGCACATTGCTAATAGTGGTTATGTGAACCGAACCAAATTCTTATCAAAATGCATTTAAAAATGATTATGACAAGGTCTGCCACTGAGGCCTCAAATTTAACATCGATGCAGTTGCAGTCAAATAGAATTTTAGTTTTGATATTGCTTATCGTAGGACTGTCTCATTGTTTCACATTTTGCATTGTACTTCAGAGTTCAGTCTCCGTGGCGGTAGAACTAGCCTATATTAGTCTAGACGAATGACAGGGCCTATGCGCATCGTGTAGAATGCACTGGCAGCATTTTATGATGTCAATCCCTGGAACATTCATTTAACACTGGCTGTCATCATAGATGCACATTCAGATAATATGAAACATTCAGATCATTGTGAATGTACCTCAATGACATTCAAGTCTGAAACAATTCCAATATTTTTTGCACCCGCTTTGTACTGCTGTTCCTGATGACTGCCGTCATGTTCATGTGATTAGTGAAAAAGAAATTCGAATAAATAGCTCAGCTCCAAATCAATTCCAATCGACCAAGATCAAAGTAAAGCAATTTAGCAGGAATATGTACTCTTCGACTAAATTTGATTTGTTCCTATTCCATCTTTGCGATTTTTGACGTCTAAGCCAAGTGGTCTGAGTGCGCGAGTTACATTTATATGCATCTATAAGCATCTTTATCTCCTAATTCCTTCCAGCGTCTCACAAATTCATTGGATGCTCGTTACGCCAATTTCTCGTTTCGTCGGAGAGCCATCATTCAAATTCAACTTAAATCTGCAAAAGTGTGGGTAGTTTTCTTTTTATAAATTCTATCAGTTTCATATTAGCAGTCACCAAGGGTTTAATCATTAACTTGGTGTCGATTTTTTCAACGGCATTCATGCTTTCTAAACAAAATCGCAACTTCCAAAATCTTAAAACATCCTTCTACCTTATTATCACAAATAGTTGAACAGAATTTAGCAGTGAAAATTTTCAGAGCGATTCACGCAACTATTGTCAAATTTTTGAACCGTCTACCATTTCTCGTTTTACGTAGTTAAGTTCTCGAGCAGCACAAATGTTAGCGCCAATTATGATGCTCGAAGTGTATAGATGAAGATACGTGGTGCGCCCAAAAAGTTTCCGGCCTTAGCATTTTATAAAGCGAAAAGATTTAATCCAATGACGTTTTTATTTAGTACATTATAGCTATTTCTCAAACCAATTGCCGTTCGCGGCCAAACACTTTTCCCAGCGAACTGGGAGTGCCTTGAAAGCATCAAGGAAAAAAGCGGGAGGTAATAGGCCAAAACAGTTTCTTACAGTCTCTTCCAAAGCTGCGGCACTTTCAAAATGAGTCCCGCGGAGATGGCGTTTCAACTCGTTGAAAAGGCAATAGTCTGATGGAGCCAAATCCGGGCTATAAGGTTGATGCTTCACAAGTTCGAAGCCCGCGCTGCCGATCTTCTCCAAGGCAGCTCGACAAGTGTGCACTGGAGCGTTGTCCTGAAGGAACCAATGAGGCAGACCTCTTGTTGCGAACCTTGCTGCGGACCTGCTGAACCTTGCTCGCGGATATTGCCGGTCACTGTCTCCTGTCTTTGTAGGAAATACAGGAAGATGATTCCTCCTGCATTCCAGAAGGCAGTCAGCATCATTTCTCTTCGGATCGCTCCAGATCGTTGCTTCCAGACTTTGCCTTCATCAGGCCTCATTCCAGAGATTCTCGCTGGATTCAGGTGCGAACAGGCTCAGTGGCGTTTCATCAACAGTGATGTTCCTCAAGAAATTATCGCCATGGCGGCGATAAATTTCAAGATTCACTAGGCAGGCTTCACGGCGTCGGGTGCACATCTCGGTGGTCAAGAAGCGCGGAACAAAGCGAGACGAAACCTTGTTGAAGCGCATTTCGTGCAGCATCTCGCCAACAGATCCTTTCGACAGTTTCAGAGTTTCAGAGACTCAGCAAGTTGTCTTGTTGTCACCTTCCTGTCTTCAAGGACCAGTCTCTCCAATTTGGCGCGGTTTTCTTCGTTGTCAGAAGTCTTTGGGCGGCCTTCTCTTTCTTCGTCAGCCACAAGTTGATGTCCTCTCTTGAACTCGGCAATCCAACACTTGATCGTCGATTCTGACGGACACTTGTCTGCGTAAGCAAGAAGCAAGTTCGCTTTAATGTCTGCACTTGACCGACCAAGCAGAAGACAAAAACGAATCGAGCTTCGATACTCCACTTTATCCAAGTGATCAAGTCGCAATGAAGTCATCCTTTCAGTGCTCTTTCACGAGTGAAAATGATTTTTGACTAAGTGCGTTCGCTGGTTGAAATCAGATGTCTATGAACAGATGTCAGATCAGATATCTATGATCCTGACCGTTTCTAGCTCTCAAAGAACCAATGTATTGATTTCAGATGTTTACTTTAGAAATTGAAAGGAATTTCTGTCATTGGCCGGAAACTTTTTGGGCGCACCACGTATGTATGAAGTTAGCGGAACCATTTTTTCATTATGGCATGATTCTATTCGAAGCAACTTCCACTTTATCATGTTCAGTTTCCTGATCTCGAATCTGAGCTCAGATTTTGCAAACTCGAAATCGGTTTTGAGAAATTCAAGTTTAAAGATAAAAGTGGTTCCGCTGTAGCCTAATGTTAGCGGAGCCAATTACTCAGTCCCACTGATAGGCACAGCAAATCAATTTAATTTTGTCAATACTTTATTCAATTTGTAGTGATATGCTATCTGCTTCATTTTTCATAACAATGCAGTTTTTGACTGGAATTCCGAATTTTACTTTTTCTGTAATCTGATTGCGAAAATACGGGACTGTCTTTAGATCTCAAGAGTTTCTCAGATAATTACTATAATAACTTACAACAATTAATTATACCCGCAGAAGATTTGACTTTTTCCCTCAATGACATGCCTCCCTGGTACGTGGAAGTTCAACTTCCCTTCATGGTGTCGCAGATGCTTAAGATCGCGCATATTTCTGGTTAAAGACTGCTTTGTTATGAAAAATGAAGCATATAGGCTATTTACGATCAGCGCTGCAAATTGGATCAGGTAGTGACAAAATAAAACTGATTTACTGCTCCTATCAGTGAGATTGGTTCTGCTGTGTGGTTTCTCCTAACTTCACACACGTTAAATAAAGTACTTCGTATATAGGTTATCATATCAGCGAACAACTTCGCAATATATATAACGCTGAAGAACAGACTTGCATATAGAAACATGTGGAATTGTCTCTCTTGCATCCTCATGCACCTTCTTCGCAGGTAGTGTGCTTTTTAAGATGCTATTGATTACCCGAAGATACTAACTTACAAGTTACATGTAATAGGCCTATATGCCATTGAGGTTCACAAATGTAATGCAGGAAATGGCTGCGCATTACAAGGGCGCTGTGCTGATGTTGAGGGATGTGAAATAGGACTGCTGATGATTTCTGGCAGTGGATGAAATAGCGGTTATTCAGATGTGTTCCCTTTTTTCAACTGAGGATGCAGCGCAAAATTTACAGGGTGGGCCATAAGTGATTATGTTTCAAATTATCACAAACTCTTTCTCTCTTGAAGAGCCTAAATTTTATATTGGGAAGTGGTCGCCTGAATGTCATAGGATTGACCATGTTGAAGCTGTCATAGAAAACAATCCGAACACATCAACATGAAGACTCAATGATGACCTCGATATAGCCTACCAAGAACCAGTGCAGTGTGTTTGCCAACATTAATATTGTGTCCAACAAGGTTGAGCATTGGGTTTTGGACTTACCTTGGGTAAGTGTCACAAAACTTGGGTCATCTATCAATGCTGCATACATGCAATTCAAGTTACAAAAATTCATATTTTGATTTGAATCTTATGAGAACTACATGATTAGAGCACAAGTTCTGATTTTTTATCAAAATTCCATTCAATTCACAGAATATTTCAAAGATGAAGTATGCCTAACTGTGATTATTTGCTATTTTATTTTGGGCTTGAAAATACCGCGCATTGAAAGTTCATACATATTGTATTTGCTATGACCTTACATACATTCTGTTGCCTTAGTGCATATTGAATTTTCATATATTTCATATATTTTGTATATTCTCAGTTATCTTTGTACCCCTAAATTGTCTGCGATAGCCGACATTCATCCAAAACTGAATATAACTTCATTCCAATTTGTTATTCTAAATATGTTTGACCATGCACTCACTACGCAGCTAAAGCAGAATGATAAAATGAAAACATTTACTTTGTTATGAGTAATGTGTAATTCAATCATAATTAAATCAAAGATCTTCCAGTAGTCAGTATTTCAGTGCAAGTTAAATTAGAGGAGAGCTTTATAGCGTAATACATGTTTTTAGGCTACTAATTACAGTTATCGCCATTAAAAATCGTTTCACACTAATAGTACCACACTTCTCATGGGCCCAATAGGAATTTTGGCCTAGAAGAATCTCTATGTCAGTACAAAATGCAAAGAATCCACTTCGTTTACTTGATTCCACTCATTTATTGAAACTTGGGCTTGGGTTTTGGGTTTTGACTCAAGTTTTTGTCCAACATTGTGTCCAATTTAAAGACCCTTTTCTCAAAGCTTTAAGCCAATATTTGCTTTATATTTATCAGAAAAGGATGTCAGATTCGTACTGAATGTTGCATTGCTATCATCGAGATATGAATCTCCATGGATGAGCACAAATTTGTTTTCCTAGCATGAATTTACAAATTCTGACAAATCGAAAGGCGTCACTTTCTGTCGCATCGAAAGGCGTGGTCACGTGGTTGAATCAGAGTCTTCACTTTGAGAGCACATGCATCACAACTTCTTCACATCTTCGCATGGACAGTGGTGTAGGAGACTGTTCAAATTTTATTGAAGGTCAAATAGACTTTCATCATCCACAAAAAAAGTAAAACACTGCAAAAAAACACTTATCTATTACAGCAAAATAGAGTTCCTCCTCATGGACGGCATGGAAACTTCTCAATTCACAATTCAAGTAGGTTGGCCAGCAAGAAATCCTGACATGCTGCTTTTGGTTATGATGAAGGGGACGATTCATTCTGAGATGTCCCAAAAAGACATGAAATCAAAGAAGTTGTCAGACACTTTTTTCTAATAATTCAATAATGACAGCGAATCCAGGATTACTCATTCCAAAGGTTGTCACTTTGTATTGACATTATCGGCCTGCAAGTATGTAAGTAAATATTCTTGGTGCCTTTATTTCAGACTTAGAGTGTGAAAGTTCTTATTATTGATATTGCAAATAAAGAAATATTTGAAATGTACTCACTTCTGATCCACCCTGCAAATGTTTTAAGCATTTAGTGCTTTATTTTGAAAAAAAATAACAAAATTGAAATCATTTATTGGTGAGCTAACGTAGATGAAACACTTGTTTTCTGGTGTTATTTGATAAATGCCCGAAAAATTCAGCGTGGTCCGACAGTTAAGTTAAAAATCAAAAATTTTGAAATTTTGAGATTAAAATCGAGTTTTGAAGGGTAAGTACAAATAAGTGAATTTTGCGAGAGATAGCCATTATCCAGATGCACTTTCATACCCTTGAAGAATCGGCGATCGCCATATCGATTGAAAAATTCTAACTTGACTGCAAAGTGGACGGCGTTAAAAATTCATTTATTAGTCGCTGCTAATTGCTGAACTTAACGCGAAGTATTGGTAATGTATCCTATAATTTTACTTTTCATTGACTTTTTCTTTATCATGTTGTCAACATTTTATAACTTGACTTTGTCAAGCCATTAATTATTGACTTTATCAAACTTTGGATTGCTAATTATTGAAAGGTTGTATGCATTCTGCATTTATCCATTGCGTAACTATTTACTATATCTTATCAAGGAACTACTTCCATTGAAACACCGGAACGTAAACTTATTAAACAGTTTATTCCAAATTCAATCAGTCTTTATAAATGCAGGTGGACTCTTCAGCAGTTGCACCTGTGTTACATGAACTAATCTTTATGCGATTGAACTTTATATTCACAGAATTCATATCATCCTGTCTTTATGAAGTTGAAGATATTGTATGTCGCCATGTAGGGGTATGTATACAGTCTAAACTGAAGGCAAAAATAGAAAGCTTCAAGCATAGACATCTGACTGCATAACATCAAGAGACTAGAACGGACATGCCATAGAACTAAATATTTTGTTTATCTGCTTCGGTTTGCTACAAATGTGATTAATACGAAATCACCGGCACATCGAGGAACCTAATAAGTGGGCAAAAAGGAATTCCTAATACCTTACAGAGATAGGAAAAAAAAGTCGTGCGTCGCTTGCGGATAACTGTGAATTCCTGCCACAGTGCTTCGATTGCCACAATTCCTTCAGATTCGAAGAATTCAGATCATTGTGCACAAGTTTTTTCCATAATGTTGGTCGATCCGATCATTATTAAAGAAATTAGTAGGCCCACGAAAATTAGTTCACCTGATAATTTCACCATTCTCTTCTCAGCATTCCTCACTGCATAGTGCATACTCTGTTTCTCTCAAAAAGCTGTATTTTTTGTGCTTATGTGAGCGCGCATGCTCATGTTTTCCAATGTCTTTGGAAATAAACCTTTTTGACTTTGACACTGCAGCTACACAGCGATGTGTGTGTTGGTGTGTGCGAAGTGACATCACAGCACGCACGCCACTCACTAACTGGCATGCTCACTGGCTTGTGTCCAAAGCCGGATGACAGCTTATGGTTTGCGATTTCCAATAGTAATCAATGTACGAATTATCCATTCGAGAAGGAGCAAGTTGTCGAACTGTGGTGTGCCATTTCGATGTTGTAGAAAACCGAAGACGCATGTGCAGATGAATTTAATTCTATGGACATACACATTGAAAACAATGGTGGATACGCGTTGCCATGACAACGGTGCATAAAGAATGGCAGCGTCCAGTAGCTGACAATGAACTTTGTCAGTGAGCTTTGTAAAAATGCACGATTGTTATCATTTATCCATAAATATAAAATCACAAAATCATTTTGAAAAAGTATTGATCACTTCACAGCAAGATTTAACAATCACAAGCATTTTACAGAAATTTGATTCTTCGCAAGATCTGGCAATATTTTACCAAATCGGTGCCAAACGAGCGGCATTAATTGCCATCAGCAAAATAAAAGGTCTGATTTCTGTGGTTTTGAATAATTGCGTGTAAATGGTCATAAACGAACGAGTGGATCAGAGATCAGACGGAGTTGAAGGCATCACATTAACTATCATGAAAAGTAAATGGCAAATCGGCTGGTCACAAAATGCACAGGACAGACGGATGATGGACCGGGAGAATAGCAGAGTGGATCCAAGAATTTGTTCCAGACAACGTGGGAGACCTCCAAGACGGTGATAGCATGAGTTGGTGCAATACTGCAACCAGCACTGTCGACAACACGCGATCGACCGGCAGAGGTGGATGACAATTGATGAGGGGTTCGTCCAGCAATGGAGCGATTAAAATCCCGTTAATCAAGGTAATGGTCATAATCTATGACTTGATGCAGGATATAAAGCTAATCAATTAAAAAATAATAAAATTCTATCGGATTCTGCGGCGGGTCTCGTTTCGATCTGATATTATGTTGAGTTTATTATAATATAAATCCGACGCAGTAAAAGCGCATAACCATGTATGTTCGGTTTCAAATTACTATTGCCGTCAGTGGAAAAGAAATGGAACCAGGACGCAATCATCAAAAAAGATTCTAATCAGATGAATGGATTTTACATATCAAGCCTTCCAATCATTATATCCTTCTCATTGTAGTGTTCGACAGTATATCAGAATTAAAAACTATGCAATCAGAATGTTTTATACCAGCAAAGGCCTGTAGTTTATGCACATACAATTATATCAGAAATAGTGCAGGTAAAGTAGCCTTTTAGTTTCTTCAATTCAAACTAATTCGGCAGATTAGCAAATGCTTGAAAATATTTCTTGCAATTGTCAAAATGAGTTTATTTTCGAAAACATTAATTGATATTAGAGTCATTTAATTGATACAGCATCCGATTTCCATATTATTGTATGGTGTATACTATTACCAGTTTAGGATTCTTTTTTGACGTCATGATTTCAATGAATAGAAGAAAAGTAAGACAGAAATAAATAATTTCCTTTCATTAAAGTGAATTAATAAATTCTACCACACTGCGCCGAAAAGTCATCGTTGTGCTGACACAGCATCTCAGCTGCAAAGAAAACTAATTGTCTCCTCTGTGCTTGCACTCATCAATATTACGCAACAGTATAGCTCGTGGTTCACCTGACATAACTATCAAATGATTGACCGATAAATATATTTGAACAACCACTGAGATATGAAACAATGCGATTTTAGAAGTTATATGTTTAAGCAAGGTATTACGGTCTTCGTCTGAAGCTTTCCTATATTTAGTTTGTTAATGTGCGTCACTAGTAACTATTCAGCTATAATCAAATCATCATTCAATAGATACATTGTTATATTTTACTGATAGTACCACAATGATACATTGACGTTGAGATAACACGACCGGACGTCAAAGAAAGACGCTATTTCGACGGAGTTATGACTATTTTCAACACTGCTTGAGTTTCAATGCATTTCTGTAAAGCTGTTGTTGTCGGCGATGGCATGGTGGGGAAGACATGTTTACTCAAGTGTTACTGTGATAATATTTTCCCGGAGAATTATATCCCAACCGTTTTTGATAACTGTGAGGCCAATGTGAATGTGGATGACGTCGCTGTACAACTGCAACTGAACGACACTGCTGGGCAAGAGGATTACGATAACGTTCGTCCGCTAATGTATCCAGGAAGCCATTTAGTTATCATTGCATTCTCCATAGCAAGTCCAACATCATATTCGAACGTTAAATTGAAATGGAAGCCGGAGGTTTCTTATCACTGTCCAGGAACTCCGATTTTGTTGGTGGGCACGAAGTTGGACCTCCGTTATGATCATAATGTGCTAAGTTCACTTGCCGGATTCAAAACTGCTCCAGTTTCTAAGAGCCAAGGTCATCATCTCGCGAAACAGATAGGAGCTTCTGCATATATTGAATGTTCAGCACTTCATCATGATAATGTAGAGGCGGTGTTTGAAACTGCAGCCAGAATTGCACTATATCCAAAGGAATATGTTCATAAAAAACGTCGACGCATTTGTAGTATATTGTGAATAGACCTCCGCCTTGCCTAGATGGATGGGTGAGCAGCACTTATTTGAGAACCAGTGACAACATTTCCGAACTAGCCACCAATCCGTGAGAAAAAGACATCAAGCGTGTCTTATTTATTGGCAGTAATGAATAACCGTTAATTTTCCGATGTCACACTTGGGACATTTTTCTTGACATGGAAATTTAATTAAGGTTACATCATGTAAAGTGATATAAGCAGAATATGAGAATTAATTGAAAGGCTCAAATGCTGAAGAAGATTTGGGTCAGGAAGTATCCTATCGGATTGTCCCCCTATTTTTGAAACCGGTTGAATTATATCTTTTATAATTGACCGAATATTAAGCACTTTTGCGGTCAAATTATCATTAAGTTTAATAATATTCAATTAAATCTGGTAGGAAATATTGTCTAATCGAAGCTATAGAAGTAGTATAGAAATAGCTATAGAATCTATAGAAGTAGTAATGATAATTCTCAGCAAAGAAACCCTGCGAATTACAGAAAATTGCGAGCATTAATAATGCGTGTTAACTCTGACAATTCTCTGTCACGTGTGAAGACTTCGCGAAATGCCATTGATTGGCGTACCAATCACGACTTTGTGTAGACCTGCATGATAAATTCTTTATTCTATAGATGCTGAGATAGCAAATGAAGCTTCGTTTTCTAATTTATTTTTACAATTATTAGATTATCAGTTCATTAGAGTTAAGAACAGTCAGGCTATGAACTGCTGAATTATTCAACATTTGCTGGGTGGGTCAATGCCTCACCTACCGCAATGGACGAGCCGCCACTGAATAGAACAATTGTATGAACTTACAAACGAAGTAGAACAAACAAATCTAGTTTACTTCCAAAATGATGAAAACATATTATGTAATTTATCTGTAGCATACAAATATAGCAACCCTGCATCCAACAAAATGCTTGTATTGCTTTTTAATCCCAGATATCTCGCTTCAACCAAAGAAAAATCTCTGCGAACCTGAAGGAACTATCAGACTGAAAGCGAGAAAACTTCCATGTCTCTATATACTGAATCTTTGAAACCAACTTATTGCTGCCGCTAACGGAGATGTCGGACAATTTCTGTACAATTATGATTGCCGATTTTTTTATATTGATCATACATCTTTATTTTCTATCTTTTATCTTTCACTGTCTACCACTTCATGATGATAAAAGTGGAAAATGACTCAAAGTTACACATGTCATTTAAAAATTGATGCCTAAGTCACATCACATATCACTTAATGTGTAATCCTATTATGAAAATTCACTTTTACAATTGCTGAAAAACTGAACACGTTTTATTAGGATATGCAGTTGCTGATTCACAGCTTTGAGGATAGCTTGGGAAAGTTATACCTACATATTAGATTTGCCCGGCTGGTTCACAAATTAGTGCTTACCACCATATCAGAACAATTTTAGCTAACAAGATCTCCGAATTCAATGACGTGGTGATTGACGAAGTCCCTTTGAAACGGTAATCAATTACATCTAATGGCAGCTCAAGAAAATTAACAAAACGACTTTGTAAAGTGTGCATTATGACTGTGATATGTTGCATAGAGATAAATTGCATTGTCTTTGTGTTTGGGTCTAGAGATGACATTCTTCAATATACTGATGGTCACGGCCAGAACTAGTCCCGAGGGGCAAGAAGATCAATTTTCCATTGAACGCAATATAAATTCAAGCTTAAATTCTAACGAACCAGAAAGTTGGCACCAAAGCAAGCGTACACTGGCAGCAAATTATAGATGGTGAAGAGTCGAATATTGAGAATATTATTTCAATTTGACGAATTTATGACTAAGAAAAATTGAATCAAAGATCTGTATTTTTCACTTGACAAGCCTGCCAGCAATCTGACTGATGATGCTCGTGTGTTTGCTGATGCGAGTTACTTATGCAGTGCGCGCGCTTGGCCAATCACACAAGCCAAATGGAGACGAATATCTATGTCAATTTCTATCGCTTGCTACCATTGCATGATTCAGTCTAGCATTCTGTCCGCTCTAGACCAATCCACACGCAGCAAATGAATCCATCTCTGTGTATGTGTGCGTTTAACAATTGTTTGCATTCAATGCTTCGTATTTCTTTGTTGTAAAGCTGTCAGCTACAAGCTCCATAGATTTGTGTGGATTACTGGATTGTCATGGGAGGACATTCTAAAGTAAAAACAAGTGTTTAATGCATTTTGGAAATTTGAGAATGATCACGATCCGACATTTTTGGCAATCGCCTCTGATTCCTACATGAAAAAGAAGCTCAACAAAGTATACATGTACATGCAATTTGTTTGTTTTTATAAAACTGAAATATTTCAGGAAAGCAGTTTTGTAATCTTATGTAGCCAATCATTTGAGTCAGAAATTAGCTTCATTGAAATGACTGCATATGAATTTATGAATTTATTTGACACAATACTAGGCTATGAAAGTCGGCCTTTTAGTAGCAGAAGAGTAGGCATTTATTGGCGAATATCAAGATAGATAAAATCATAAATTAATCAATTAGCGATAGATTACATTTGCATTACATTACCCATTTACATCTTTTAAAGTAAATTGAAATCATTGTCTTTGATTATGTTATTCTGCTCTTACCTGGAAGGTTGCTTGTGATATGATCACGTTTGAGAAAATACTCTTGAGGTTGAGCATGAAAGTAATAGCAACCTATCGCATTACTAATTTAGCAAACATTACCTCTCCAAGACTGTCATGACACGGAGGATCTGCAAAATCCTATCATTCCTTCTGCATTACTATCATGATCAGTTATTTCCGTAGTAATTTCTTCAAAGCTGCAAAAACTTGCATATCTGACATTTAGTAATAATACCCAACTGTGTTCACCTCGAGTTCATTTAATAAAACCGAAACTGTATGCAAAGTGGGTATTAATAAATGCTGAGTTGCTACTCTACCTAAATAGAATTGACTTTGTTTTTACTAGGAAACACGTACATTAGACATAAAGTCTTTCTTCTATGTGGCCGAGTTGATATTTATCCACTCTCATTCTTTGTGCTTAGTGTTTAGCAAGAATGCAGAGTGTCCACGTACCAAAAGTCGTAGGTTTGACCCGACAAAAATTTTAACCTAAGTTTCCAAAACGCAGAACGAACACTCTACCACATGACCACAGTACTGGTCAAACAAAAAAGAAATGCAACGAGGTTTTAAGATATTCTTAAGAACTGACATAATGACTGCAGATCGACAATTCATAGCAGCAAGACGAGGTGACACTCTACAATCTCTGTTATTATCAGCCACGCGGCAAAGAAGGATAAATAAATGCAGAGCAGTCCTGTGCAATCCTTCATCTTACACAGCCGCTAGATAGTCCTAGAAGTTAGTTTGGTCCAGTCAGAGCCGTAGCCTACTAACGAGTAGGCCCTACTTGCAGGGCGAAACCCAGCGTCTACAGATGTTGACGCGTGCAAATTTTTCAAGTCTGAGGATATCTTTCTGTACGCGAGAAGCGGATTGCTTTTCTGATGCATAAATAGCGAAAAGATGAGCATATGTAGGCTTACTGATATAAGCAGGGTCTCGGAGCCGTTGTCCAGCTACCTCTGGCTGCCGCTCCAGCTCCGACCCAAGAACCTTCCTGATATAGTCGGACTGCTAACAAAATGAGACCTTTAAAAGAATGATGTACACCCAATAGCTACTAAGAAACTGCACATCTGTCAATGTCTACCCGGAACCTCTTCTAGTCAAGTGAGCACATGCAGTCGATGTGAGCGACCACGCAAGTTGTTCCTTGCCGAATTGATGGATATGTGGCTAGCTCTCGATATAAGCGATCATTGATCGGAGGCATAAACACACGAAGGATGAAAAATGATCACAAGATATTCCATGCTGACGTTTGACGTAGCTGGCGCTTCCCATTCCTTGTGGGAACGCATCTTGCTAATATCAACAGATTATCTGGTGAGGTAGCGATTTTGTGGATAATTTTTCTAAAGGTTCATTTTCGTGTAAAAACTATCTCCGCATGTGAAAATGGTCATCATCTATACAAAAACATGTGTAAAATTAAAAAACGCCGATTTGCGAAAAAGCTGCTATAATTAGTTGGTAGATATTTGTTTACTAATGCGAGCTGATTTTTCGCCAACTGGCGAAATTGTGGATATTGCAGTAACTAATTAGTGGTAAGTAGTAATGTTCGTATATTACCTTTACATGAAAATATATTGTACACTCAGTCTGATCTAATAAAGATGGATCTTTTTTAATTCACGAAGGCTTAAACTAAAAAAGTATTTATCTTCCATAAATGTCGCAGGAAATACTATTATATTATTCAAATATTTGTCATTGTTGTAAATTATTGAATGTCAAGAGATGTTATGAAAATTGATATAAGCGGATTCTCTATATACTTATCATTTTCAAAGAATGATAGTCTGCACTTATTTCTTAGATAGATTAGCCATATGTGGGTGATGGTGAGGTGAGGAGAAAATATAGCCTCGGCTGTAAAGGCGGATTACTAAAGAAAATAAGAGAGAAAGTCAAAAGTAAAAAGTGGCATACAGAGCGCGAATTGTCGCCGGCGAACTTCGCCAGCGAATATGCTAAAAATTATTACTGAACTATTGCATGATATCATGTAGCTGATTATCTGCCAGCCTTTCGCCAGATTCGTTCCCACAGGGACTTGAGACTGTTTTTATGAGACTTGAGTCACAGAGGGAGCCATGAAAATTGTCTCTCCATTTAGGGAACTGATTAAAGTCTGTGATTTTAGTCCCCTCCGCGACCACCCTTAGTGCTTAATCAGAGATGAGTGCAGATATTTAAGTCTTCCACACTGAAGCATTATTAATTAAAAAGAAGCATCTTTGTCAGACACATCGGCCAGAATTATTAGGTATTCGAGATCTTCACTTCATCCACTTCTGTTTGCATGTGTATTCTTTTGATCCTGCTTTTCTAAGAACCGTAGCAGTGTAAAACTAATAGACGCGCAGATTCGAAGCAACCATGGATGAGGTGTAGGCCAATGCCTACTGTATTCTCCGAAAGTCCACTTTTCAGCCTCGTTCTCGACGTGCTGCCGGTCGGACGAGATGGTTTTACCACTAAACTGTCAAACCTCTAATATTCATCAATCAAGTGAAATACTTGAACAACATTTCAAAATTAAACCAAAATTCTCTTTATATCAAAGTCACAGAAGTATTTTAGTGCTTCTTCTACGTATTTTATTGAAAATTAGGCACTTACAAAATAACCATGCATTTTTAATGGGAAAATTATTTAGAACCAACATTGTCTGTGCTTGAATTTAATTTGAATGAATTTGAGGTCAGAATGCATGTGCACATTATTCGCCAAGAGCTTTTGCCCTACAGTTGCGTTTTCGGCTGAAGTCTTGAGGAAGTCCGCAATTTTCTTTAAAATTCAAAAAATGGATCGCAGGAGGCTGTGTATTTAGAGGAGATGAAGGACAGCAGGATCTACAAAGATGACACACCTGCATTCGTTTAATTCATTCGTTGTTGTTCACTCATCTCTGTAATGAATGCGGTCTTCTCCTTAGATGCCGGTCGTGGTTTATCTTTGGGGGAAGGAACTTGTACAGTGGATGCGTTTCGTTGGTGGTGACCTTCTTGAACAAGCGGCTTTCAATTTTTGCAATTGTGTCTTGAATGTTGATCGCTTTGCAGTACTTGAATTTAATACAGTAGAAATTGGATAACTCGACACCTCACGGTGCCTCAGAAAAATGTCGACTTAGGCGAACTGTCGAGATAACCGAACACGCACATATGAATCCGTAAAATATCCTGCGATGAATATAAAAGGCTTCTATACGGCAATAAAAATCATGCTGTTATTCGCTAGCATAAAAATCATGCTGTATCGTACTAGTCCGGCAGCCAGAACGAGCTTCTGCAAGGAACGAGGCCGAAAGTGAGACTTTCAGAGAATGGTGCACACCCTATGCCTACTTCGAATCGGCACGTCTGCCGCGTTCTAGTGAGTTCCTCTTCTTGTCAGACAAGATCAAAGAAAAACACGTAAATCCAATGGGACGCAGTTTGCAGTTTTTGGCTATAATGAAATTTTGTACGTTTTCTCTGATTAAACGAAAAATACTGAGCCTAGAGTCATAATTTTTGGCATGGAATGTCTTCAGGTCATTTCCTTTCATTTTCATGCTCCCCTGTCTATAAAGCTAAACACATTTAGATTTGGAGAGCCTCTTAATGTCGGCAAACACAAACATTTTGAGCAACTTTATCCACATTCAATCACATTCTCGCATACATCGCCGATCAGAAGCTTCATAATATCACGTGCACATCACAGGAAATTACCTGAAGACATTCCATGCCAAAAATTATGACTCTAGGCTCAGTATTTTTCGTTTAATCAGAGAAAACGTACAAAATTTCATTATAGCCAAAAACTGCAAACTGCGTCCCATTGGATTTACGTGTTTTTCTTTGATCTTGTCTGACAAGAAGAGGAACTCACTAGAACGCGGCAGACGCGCGAATTCGCAGTAGGCATAGGGTGTACATCATTCTGTGAAAGTCTCACTTTCGGCCTCGTTCCCTGTGGAAACTCGTTCTGGCTGCCGGACTATAAGCAGAGCTGGAAAAATTCCACTGAAATTTTTTAATTCCAATTCCAGTCGAAACAGTTAAATTCAATTCCAATTCCATTATAAGATTCAATTCCGATAATTTCATGTCGAGTATAGTGTATTATGTTAATGTATCTAATGTTTGTTCTCTTCAATCGAACCCATGTACCCTTATCCTATCCTCGCTGTTCCTGTGTGCCGTTCCCTGCGTCTTTCCTATGTGCGCTCTCATGTTCATAGTTCATATTTCTTGTGTACATGTATATGTGTAGCCGGTTTGGCTACGCCATTTTCGTTTCGTAAACGAGATATTCAATATCTTGTGAAAAAAAGAAAGAAAACAAAATTAACGGTCAGCAAGGAATCAAACGCTGAGAGAGAGAGAGAGAGAGAGAGAGAGAGAGAGAGAGAGATGAGATGCGAATAAATCGATTAATAAACTGATAGAAGAAAGAAATTCAATGTGCGAATAACGTGATTGTTGATGACAGAAAAACGACGATAAAAATGATATCATGAAAACTGATCAATGGTCCATGTTAAAAAAGGAGATTAAAAATTCCGTGATAAGAACGAAATGAAGTCGGGTCGAAAGCTAGCGGGCAGAGATTAAAGGAAACTCTTTCAATTTTCAAGGGAAAGAGGATTTATCGTCAAGTCTCAAAAATTGTTATTAATTAGAAACGATGAGAAATTGACACAACAACTACCAACAACATCACATACGACATCTTCAGCAGCTGTTAGAAGAACTCCTGGCTCTCGCGGTGCAACATAACTACAGAAGTAACAACAACAACAGCCTGCCAGCGAACAACAACACAGCAGCGTATACGGCAACACATCAGCGAGCGCGATTGAAGATTGACGGTATAAGTGACACTGATATTTATGATATTATTTTGGTATGAGTCCCATCGAATTGAAGTGAATTCAACATTAAGAAGTGAACTGTAAGTTTAAAGTTTTTCTTTTATCGTTGCGCATCGTGTCTAGAGTCTAAAAATTAATGTTGTTAATTGTTGTGATTGAACGTTGCGATTTCAATTTTTGTACAAATAGATTTATCACAGGTCTATCGAAAAAGTGGAATTGAGGTTTATCAGGGTCAATTCCAATTCCAATTCCAGTAGATTTGAATATTGTCAATTCCAATTCCAATTCCGACTTTTCCAACTCTGACTATAAGGCGTCTCTTGTCATTTTGGTTTGCGAAACCCCACCAACTTGGTATCGCCTACAGGAGACGATTGAGGACAAGAGCGTTGTAAACTTGGTGGACAGACTGAGCCTCTGCACCGCGATTCTTAATGATTTTGATGACGTATAAACTTCGGTTGCATTTCTTGATATGATTTTTGATATGAGCGTCCATTTTTAGGCGATCATGTGAATGTGACTCCTAAAATTGTTAGTTCTTGATATTGCTTTATTTGAGGTAATGGTTTAGGTTCTTGTAAAGCTCTCGGTTTTTTAAGATAATTTCTTTAGACTTTGATGCATTGATTTTCAGGTTATTTTCTTCTGTCCAGTTACGTATTGAGGACAATTCAATCTCTGTGAAGTTGAAGCCATTCGGCGGAACACGGCTGAATGATAAGGTAGGCATCGTCAGCGTACTTTATAATGATGTTCACATCTTTGGTGGGCATTAGATACGAAATTGCGACGGATAATGCAAAAAGACCTAATACAGAGCCCTGAATGACACCGGCGTTAATTTTTTATTTTCCAATGGTGCCTCCATATCTTGTGGTTTGGCAGCGTTCAGTGAAGAAGTCGATGAGCCAGTTGTACAGTTCGTTGGATATGTTAAGATTGCAAATTTATCGGAATAGATTGCCATGTCTCTCCGCATCAAATCCCTTTGAGTAGTCCTGGGAAATGACTTTCACAACGCTGCTGATCTCGAGAAGGCTCGTGATAGTGTGGATAAACGCTAATAATGCAATTGGAAAATTTTCCGTGAAAAATTTCCAGAAAATTCTCCAATGGAAAAATTTGAATTTTTTCTGTCTCTACCGTTTTTGCCTTTATAAATCATTGTTTTGGAGACTTATTATAGTCTTTTGATAAAACTATGAAATATTCAAAGACCGAAAACTTCCCTAACCCTGCATGTTTAGTTTTGTAACCAACTGCACCTTTTCCATGTCTCTTTATCTATTTTTTTTATTTTTTATCCGTTCCCAACCCCCCATCACACCCCACCACACCACCACACAGCACAACCCCACTACTTTTTTTTTTTTTCTTTTTTTTTTATTCTTCTTTTTATTTTTTTTGTTTCTTTTTTTTTTTTCTTTTTTTTTTTTCTCTTTTTTTTTCTTTTTTTTTTTTTTTTTTTCCCCCACCCCCACCCCCCCGCTCTCACCCCTTTCCCCCCCTCTCAAACCCCCATCACAACCCAAAAACAACCGACAACCACCAAAAACCAACAACGAACCCCCCCCACACAAACGCCCAAACCCCACCTCCCCACCCAAAAAGCCACATACTCCACCCTCAGAGCCCACTCCCCCCACCCACCCCCAAACCATCCCCCCAACCCCCACCAAAACCCCACCCCCCCCCGACCCCCCCAAACCAACCATCCCCAAACCCCCAACCCACCCCCAAAACACCCTCCACACCACACCCCATCCCACAAACCCCCCACACACCCAACCCAACCCCCCCCCCAACCAACCCCCCCTCCAACCAAACCCCCCAATCACACACACCCCCCAAAACAACCCCCCACACAACCCCACACCGCCCCCACCCACCCCAACCCACCAACCCACCCCACCACACACCCCCATCTCAACCCCCCCCCCCACCCCTAACACACAAACCAGCCACCCGAGCCCCACCAAAGCACACCCTCCCCACCCGACCCCAAACCACACACCACCCACCACCCACCCCCAACCCAACCACACCACCCCCCTACACCACACCCTACCCCCCCCAACAACTAACCATTCACTATCACACACACCACACACCACAAACGCACCCTAACCACACCCACCCCGTACTGAAAACGGCAAAATCCCTTTTCCATGACTCTTTTTTTTTCTTTTTTTTTTTTTTTTTTATCTCTTTTTTTTTTTTCTTTTTTGTTACTTTTTTTTTTTTTTTTTTTTTTTTTTTCCCACACCCCCAACCCCCACCCCCCAACCCCACCCCCAACCACCCCCCCAACCCACCCCACCCCCCACCCTTTGGTCGGGGGGAAGTAAGGGGAAAAATAAATTAAAAAAAAAAATTAATTAAAATTGAAAATATAAATAATATAAAAAAATATTAAAAAAACCAAAAAAATTAAAATAATTAAAACAACAACAACAACAAAACACACCCACCCCCCCCCCCAACCCACCAAACCCCATATAAATAACACACACAAACTCCATACCCACACCCCTCTTTTTTTTTTTTTTTTTTTCGTTATTTTTTTCTTTTTTTTTTTTTTTTTTTTTTTCTTTTTTTTTTTTTCACCATAACTCAAGCCCACCGACCAACAACCCCCACCTCTTCCCTACCACATCCACCCACCACAACACACATCTCACACACCCAAAAAAAAAATTAAACACAACAATAATACTAAATAAATAAAAATGTGTAATAAATTAAAAAATAAAAATATAAAATAATATATATAAGGGGGGGGGAGTTGGGGGGGGGGGAAGGGGGAGGGGAGAGGGGGAAAAATTTAAAATAATACACAAAAAAATTAAAATTATACACTACAAACATCAAAATTATAAAAACCATACAAAAAAAACCACCAACCCCCCCCACCACACCCAACCCCCACCTACCCCCCACCCCCCACCCAAACCACCCCAACCCCCAACACCTTTTTTTCTTTTTATTCCACAACTCCCCCCACACCACCCCCACCAACCCGACCACCCACCCAACACCCACCCCCAACACCAACCCCACACCCCCACCCTTTTTTTTTCTTTTTTTTTTTCAACACCACACACCCCACACCCACCAACACTATTTTTTTTTTTTTTTTTTTTTTCTTCTCTTTCCCCATCCCCCCCACCTTCCCCCCCCCCAAAATTTTTTTTTTATTTTTTTTTTTTCTCCCACTTTTATATTTTTTCCCACACCCCCCCAACACCCCCCCCCCCCACCAACCCCCCCACCCCAAACCCCCCCCCCAAAATACACCACCCCCCCCCAACCCCAACCACACACCCATTTTTTTTTTTTTCTTTTTTTGACCCACACAACCCCCAACCCCCAATCCCAAAGCCCCCCATTTTTATTATTTTTTTTCGTCTCTTTTTTTTTTTTTTTTTTTTATTTTTTTTAATTTTTTTTTTTTTATTTTTTTTACTTTTTTATATTTATTTTTTTTTATTTTTTTTTGTATTTACTCTTTTTTTTTTTTTTTTTTTTTTTTTTATTTTTTTAATCCCCCCCCACTCCACCCCCAACCCCCCAAAACACCAACCCCTAACACCACCCCCCACCACACCCCAAAACGGGGGGGGGGGGGGGGGGGGGGGGGGGCCCCCCTAACAACCCAAACCACCCCCCACCCTCCAACACCCCCCATCCATACCACCCCCACCATCACCAAACACCCCCCCCCCACCACACAACATTTTTTTTTTTCCCCAACCCACACCAACACACCCAGAACACCCACACCCACACACCCCAACCCAACCCCCACGCACCCCCCCTACCCACCCCCCCCCCAACACACCGCACCCACCACCACAACCACCAACCACCCCCCACCCCAACAACCACACACCCCCCCTCCACCCACCCACCCAACCACCCCCACCACCCACCGACCCACCCCCAACCCCCCCCAAACCCACCTACACTACCAATCACCCCAACCACCACCAGCCCTCACCCCCCACCCACCCCCCAACCCACACACCACACAACCCCCTTTTTCCTCATATTTATCCCCCACACCACCACAACCCAGCTCCACACACCCCCACCCCCAACTCCACCCCCACAACCACCACACCCACAAACCCACACAAACACCCCCCCCCCCCACCCCAACCCAACCACCCCCACCCCGCCCCACACCCACACAACCCCACCCATCACCACCCTCCAAAAACCAATCCACACATACACCCCCCAAACCAACAAAACCACAACCACCCACCCGAAACAACCCCACCAACCCACACCACCCCCCATCCAACACCCCACCCCACTTTTTTTTTTTTTCACCCACGCCCCCACCACCCCCAACCTACCCCTCACACCCCCACAAACCCACCACACCCAGACACACACCCCCCCCCAAGAAACCCCCCCCCCCCAACCCCCCCCTCCCACCCAAACCCTCACCACCCACATCCCCCCACAACCACCCCCAACCCCCCCTCCCCACCTCTTTATTTTTTTATTATATTTTTTAATTATTTACTCTTTACGCACCCCCACCCACCAGCCCCATCCCCCATCCTTATTTTTACCGCCCCAAGCCACCCTTTTATTTTACCCGCCTACCCCCCTCCAACCGTCCCAACCCCCACCCCCCACCCCCTCCTCAATATTATTATTTCTTCCCCCCCAGACAAACAAAACCCCCACACCTCCCCACAACCCACCCACCCACCCAACACCAACCAAACCCCCCCACCCCCACCCCCCCCCCTTTATTTTTATATCTCTTTTTCTGTAACTTTTTAATTACTCTTTATACTAATATTTTTTTTTAATTTAATTTATATTTTCTTTTTTTTTCCAAATAATTATAAATTCCTTATATACCCACAACCCCCCACCCCCCCCCCCCCAAACACAATCCGCAAACCACAAACACCCGAGTGTTTTTTTCACAAAAAAAAATAAATAAAAATATAAAATATAAAAAATACAGAACACTACAACAGAATAAAAAAGCAAATAAAAATTATAAAAACAAACACACACATATATAATAAACAACACAATAAATATATAAAACAAAATAATAAAATATAATAAAAGAGAAATTAATAAACAAAAAAACACAAATAAACACATAACTAGATACCAAAAAAAACAATGCAAACAGGTTTCAGAGTGTTACAAAAAAAAAGAAAAAAAAAAAAAAAAAATAATACAAGCAAAAAAAACAGACAATAAAATAAAATAAAAAAAAAAAATAGGAAAATATTAAATTAAAATTTAAAGATATGAGGGGGGGGTGGGGGGGGGGGGGGTTTGTTTATGTTTAATATTGTTTTTAGAGTGGTTTGGGTTGATGTTTGTGGGGTGAAATAAAAAAAAAATTTAAAAAGTACAAACAAACAACAACACCACTAAAAAAAAAACTATAAAAATAAATAATTAAATAAAAAATATAAACTACAAAGGTATAAAATAATATAAAAATAACAACTATAAAAACTATACCACACAACATAACATAACACAAAATAACCACGAACACATAAAAATAACACCCACAAAACACACCAACAGATAACCAACATTTGTGTTTTTTTTTTTCTCAAAGACAACACACACCCCCCCCCGGTTTTTTTTTCTCTTTTTTTCCACCTCACCCACCCAACCACCGCACCAACCCCCCAAACCCCCACCCCACACCCCCACCCACACCCACCACTACCACCCAAACCACCCAAACCATACCCACCCCCCCCTATCCACAACAACACCCCCATGTGTTTGTTTTTCAACACCAATCCCTCACACCCCACGCGACCCATTAACCCCTACACACCCAACCCCACATACACCCCCCACCAAACCCCCAACTCCCCCACCCCCACCCCCCCAACATTCCCATAAACCATATACCAAATAAAACCAAAACACCAATCAAACTTTGCACACCCACATCCACCACTCACACACACATTTAATAAAATAACGTACAAAATATCCACACTCACACAACACTGCAAAACCACTATACACAACAATACACAATTACAAAAAATAAAGTTAAGTAAAATAAAAAGTTTTTTTGGAAATTAAAACAAAAAAATTAAAAAATTAAAAAAAAAAACACAAAAAAAATGTACAAAAATTTATAAAAAGTAATAACACATAACACTAATAAATAAAGCAAAATAAAAAATTACAAAAAAAACAAAAAACTTATACACAAACACCCCCGTTTTTTTTGTGTGTTTTGTTTTTTTTTTTTTTTAGTTGTCACAACCACCAACCACACACTAACTCCACACAACAAAACCACACACCAACACAAACATCCAACACACAACCACACACCACGCACACACCCACCACCAACCCCAACTTTTTTTTTTTTTTTTTTTTTCCCACCCCACCCACCACAGTCCCAAGCCCAACCACCAAAATTTATTCTATTCTCTTTTTTTCTTTTTTATTTTTTTTCATTTTATTTCCACCCACCAACCCCCACCGCAACCACACACCCCCCGCCCCGACCCACCCCTCCCACCCAACCCCCCAGAAACACAAACAACAACAGCTCACCCCTCCCCCCCCACCCACAACCCCACACACCACCAAAAACCCACAAAAGAACAACTCCCCCAACGATCCATCCAACCACCCCCCCTACCGCCCCCACGCCATCACACAACAAATCTACCACCACACCTCATAAACCACCCCACACCTCCCCCACCACCCCAACCACCAACCAGCACCCCCACACACCCCCCCCCCCCAGACCCCCCCTACCCCCCACACCACAAAACTGCCACACCCCACCCCCCCAACACCCACCCCCATACAAAAAACACGCCAATAAACAACCCAACCCAACACCAACCGCCCCCACCAACTCCCCACCTCATACTCCCAACACAAACCCCTTTTTTTTTTTTTTATTTTTTTTTTTTTATCTTTTCTTTCCCCCCAACCCGCCCCAACACAAACCCCACCCCCCTCCCAACCCAACCAACCCCCAACAACACCAAACCCTCCCCACCAGCCACCCAACACCCCCCCACGAACCACCAAACCAAACAGCATCCCCACTCACCCCACACGAACACACGTTAAACGACCCGCACCGCACACCCTACCAACCGCCCCCCCCCACCAGCCCCCACCGCAGATTTTGTTCATATGATATCAGTCCATTTGATTGATTTACAGATTTCTCTAGTTGAATTTCAGATATCTGGCCCAAAAACTCAACTTGAAAAAAATCTTAGGATTCAAGTGGAAAATCTCCAATTCATCTGGAAATGCCTGAAATTCATTTCAGCAGATCTGAAATCGATTTGGAACTATCTGAAATAGAAATGGAAGATATGTAGTATATTGTCCTCAACGAAGATATCGGACAACACGCCAGAAGATTTAAGCCACATGGATATTCTTCGCATACTCATCACAGATATTCTTTACTTTCCCAAATAGCTCATGATCTCTAGTCTTAATATCTGCCAAAATGGTCGTTGATGAAGGCATAAAAATGCTGCGTGGACTGTGTGCTATACTTTCACATGATTCATCAACAACATTGTAACATAGAGTAGGAATAGTAGGTCGAGTCTAACTCCGCATAAATCCCCAATATGTATACACGTTCGATTTATTAAATAAACGCAAGGAGATACAGTTGGTATTGTCACCAGATGTGAGATATGCAAATTTTTGCAGTTTTGCAGAAATTAACAACGGAATTGACTGATCATTATTGTAAGCCGAAGGAAGGAGGTATTGTCCATCAGATTCTCATGAAGTCTTGGATTTATAATGTTTGTCTCAATGAGAAATTTCGATGGGTTCCTGTGACTATCATGCCGTACCTGCATCTTAAGCTGAACATATCACAGGCAACTGCCACTAGGCACAAGCAAAATCACATAATCAAAGACATGATTTTCATTCAACTTTGAAAGATGTAAATGGTTCCACATCAATATTCAGGTTCAAGAAATAAAACATGAATTTAATAATCCAATCATAAAATCATGCCGATGAAAATTGAATTAAAAACTTGAAATTTCAGCCAAGAAAACACGATAATATCGCGACTTTTTTCATAAAGACTTTCATTAAAAGAACAATTCATGAAATTCCCTTGATAATCAGCTTGATTTCCGCTTAGTTAGGATGCTTATTAGCAAATATTAATTCCTTTTGATATCCAACTTGTTTGATACTATTTATATAGGACAGTCATCTCGGTAGTGTATAAATTGACAAATTTTGACTTTTTTTAAAAAGTGCTCAAATAATTTTTTGGACCACGGGAACGTAATCTCCGCAAAAAACTGAATATTTTCATATAAAGATTTTCACTGTATACAGATACTTTTTTGAGTCGACACTCTGCCTATATATCCCTACTATATGGCTCTGAGGTTGAACGCATAGAGTAGTTGTTATGGCACTATGGTACTGGTCTCCACACACACTTTTCCTCAGACCTTTGACGGCCTGCAACCCGTTTCGAATTTCTAGGTGTCATCGAGTAGCGTATGAACGACATTGAGGTATGATCGGCTAGCGTTCAATTACTTTTCAAACCTGCTTTGTCGATTTTTTAAATTTCGATTGCATTCCCAAAATCAAAGTAGGAGCAGCTGTTGTTCCCGGCTGTTGCGTTCTATTATGCAAATGAGGCAATAGAGCACATAATAGATTTTTGACTTTGTTTTTTCCTACAGGAAAATAATGCAGGATACCCGAACACATTTTGACGGAGTATTTTTTAAGAAACTGATTCAATTAGCGAAAAACGAGAATTGGCGAACATTTTTTTGTTTGCATGGAATTATATTTAAATAAATCTGACTCCCGTGTGATCGTGACCGATTGAGACAATACGAACTAATACTTTTACAAACGCATTTTCAGTCAAGTGAGAATGATGAAATTTTTTTTTAACAAATATTTATTAATTTATTAACAACAATGTAGAGTTAACATTTAAGAACAACATATAAAAGATACAAAAGCAAAAAGACATCCGGACAGTTAAGAAAAAGGGAAGCTTGAAGTTAAGGGAAGATATCGCTTTTAGACAGGTCAGAGGTCAAAAATAGTGTTCAGTAACATGGCCTAGATGGTAGTCAAACCTAGGATGGATGTTGCGTTGCCGAATTTGAACGGCGACGCTCATGATTGCTGACTGGAGGTAAGTAGCCTCCCTTCTCTCTTATGATTGAAATATTTTGTGACTAAATATATTGTAGTACCTGGAATATATCCCGATACATTGTGCCTATTAAAATAATGCGACTCATGAAGCAGATCCCATTTGCTCACATTGTACCCCTTTTGCACCGCAAATGTTAATTTTTTAAAGCGTTCATCAACTCAAGCATCGTGCTTCAAGCAACGAAGAGGCACAATTCTAAAAAGATTGCCTCTTCGTGATAAAATTTGCAATAGCGAGTGGTGAATAACGGTGACAGTTCCACTATAATGAAAATGCCACGTGTCCGTGACCCTGTCATGTGTTTTTCAAAGTAACTTTATTAATGCTCTCACATTTTTTGAATTGAAATCATTTTGACCAAACGCCACTGCAAATGACCACAAGGAGAACCAACATATCACACACACATACGTAGCTACCAAAGGAATCTAACCCTGATCTAAAACTCAGCAGTTGTTTGCTTGTTTCACACAATCTGATTCCCTCCTGAGATGGGCCAAAAATTGAGCATAGCGATCAAGTGTGACATTGCTGTCATCGAAGCTGCTATTCAATTCTAGTCGCACCACTGGTTAAACAAAGCAGTACTTCAATTCGAGTCTCGGCCTTTTCGAGTTGCAAAGCGATGTGACTTTGGCAACCGAAAAGGTGAATTATTTGCAAAAAAAGTGTGCTTTTTAACATGAACTTTGTCAAGGTCTCAGCGGAATTTTAGTCGGTCCGAGAGCCGCTTATTTTGGAAACCGGCAATACTAAGTTTGTAAACAAATAAGGAGAATCGCACTCGCAATGTGAGTTTGATTACAGATGTCAAACCAATATAGTTTAGTGCAAACAGTAATTTAATATTCTGAATTTTTACTGCATGTCGTTGCCACTCGATACTGTTTGGAAAAACGCAATGTGCACGTGCTGGCTGTAGAAATATTCATGTTACAAGAGTAAAAACTCTAGTGTATCTCTTAACTTCCCATTCTCTAGTTTAGTTATTTTCATGACAACCATGTCAATATCGGTTGCAGGTTCATAATCCTTTAAATCCTTCATTGGTTCTTTCACAAATACCATTGCAACCAAATTCTTCCTCATAGAATCGATTTAGGAGCAAAAGCCCCTATCAAACCAACCAAAATAATTTTGAGATTCAATTCATCATAACTTCGTCTCCGAGTTTTCTCAGCTTCCTTCTGGCAAAGGAATTCATATTTAAAGTATTTCATTTGATAGACAAATAGAAGAGGCCTAAACATGAAGCCCCACCCATTCAGAACCCCCTTCTGAATTTAAACATGAATTCCTTCCTACGCAGAAGCGAGAAAACTCGAGAAAGTTATGTAGACTTGAATCTCAAAATTATTTTGGTTGGTTAGATAGGCTTTTGCTCTAACGATTGATGAGAAAATTGTTGCAACTGGAAAAAAAAAAAAAAAAAGATTTTATTAGAAAGGATCCAATGAAGGATTTAAAGGAATGAAGACCTAGCCAACCGAATAAATTGAACATGGTTGTATGAAAATAACTAAACTAGAGATGGGGAAAGTTAAGAGAACACAAGAGTTTTTTACTACTGTAACATGAAATATTCTACAGCCAGCACTGCATTGCGTTATTTCAAACAGTATCGATGAAACGAACATGCAGTAAAACAACAGAATATTAAAATTTATGTTTTCACTAAAAATATTGGGTTGAAACTTTTAATCACAACTCACATGCGAGTGCGAATTTCCTAATTTCTGTTTACTAAACTTAGAATTGCCGGTTTCCCCATAATAAGCGGCTCTGACCGACTAAAAATCCGCTGAGACCTTGACAAAGTCATGTAAAAATGCACACATTTTTTGCAAAAAGTAATCACCTTTTCGAGTTGCCCAAGTCACATCGAATTTGGCAACGCGAAAGCCGTCAGTAAAAATGTTCTCCCTGTTGTCGGTGAGTCATCATTCATTTTCGTCTCACAAAAGCCAGGCAAGAATCACTGGCCCCGCCCTTTTTCTAGCCACCATATATACTTCACAATAGGGCAGAAATGCAGTTTTTTAACAATGGCAGTATAGCAATAAGCCCTGTCATCGACAGGCTACTGCAACGCTGACTGGACCCGTCGACAGCAGCACAGAACAACTTTAGCTATAAAGCCAAAATCTAGTTTCGGGCCTCCTCCAAGTCGAAATTACTCGCTCCTAGTCCAATTTATCTCTGCTATGAATTTATGGAAGTAAGTAGTATGCAATATAATTTATTGGTTAAATGTAAGCTAATAAAAATGGAATTGTTTCATCCCCTATCATACATAATTTATTTTGATACTGTAATATTAGTACATGAATAACCATGGCACCATGCGCACAACGGATAAAGGGGTGCCGTGCTGAGGTGGTTGTGAAGGCCCAATGAACGGCAAAAATTAATGTTCCACAGTCAGATATATTTGATGTGAAATATTCCCTAAAATGAAGTGAACTGGAAACATGTTTCCATGCCTGAGATATTAAGTTACACAAAATAAAAATGCCTACTCGATGGACCATTCATAGTGCAGATGAGAGGAACTCGAATTTATTACTTTATGTTTCCAAAAACAGATGAAGCTTACTATAATACCCGTTCGAAAAGAAACACGTTTTTTGATGTCAGAGCTGTAAGAGCTATAATAAATATAGGAAAAGCCACTGAATGATATTGTAGTTAGGCTAAGCGATGTCTAACGGAATATTGGCTTTGGAGAAAATTCACTAAATTGGCAGTTTCTCTACCATGCAATGTTTTGTATGATGACCAATAAATGTGGATCAGTTTGGCAGAAGCACGATGATAGATTCATCTGCGTGTGAGATAGTATGGAGCGGACACTATTATCCCAGCCATTGCGTATAATGGGCAGGCAAGCAATAGAAATTCACCAATACACGTCTTTTTTGGGGCAATGGTGTTCTTTGTCAAGCTTGAGCATTTTCCAGCATCAGCGAACACTCTAACATCAGCGGTCAGTTATGCAAGCAACCTGATCAGGTGAAAATGTTCTACCTCCGCTCAAAATTTTCTCCGTAATAAATTCGTCAAAATTGATGTAGATGTCACACCCCTCCACTCTTCACGAACTAAATTATGGACTGTACGTTTAGTGTGTTGTCAATCTTCTGGCTCGTTTGAATTTTGGCTTGAATCTAATGGAATTTAATTTAATAAAAAATTGATTTTCTCCTTATAGATCTTCTATCTGTCTGAAATGCATCCCAACTGTTTCGTTGAATACAGTGGAATAAATGGTAATGCAACAGTTGGTCGTGTGGGCCGCAAGCATACTGACAGCTACTAAATTGACTATTTTCAGTTTAACATGGACGTCATAAAGAAATAAATCTCAACACACGTTGGTCCCCAGGCATGCAGTAGACGTAGTGTCCTGCCGATATGTCAGAGGAAAATATGTCGCAATCAATCTTTGAATTCACCCTCTGTTGCAAAGCTTGTTTCATTCACCGTGGTATTCTTGCCTAATAACAGTGGTATGATAATCTTGACCAATTACTCTCGACTGCTACTTGGACTTCTTTGAAGCGATTGACTCAAGGAAGTCCAACCTGCTTTGTGTATGCTACGGGATGTCTGTCTCCAAACCTTAAAATAGGATTATTCGAAGGTGCCTCTGATATTCTGTTTCTCAATGTCGCTCAACGATTCGGTAAAACATTTCAACCACTGCTCACCCATCACCGACTTCGTACGCATGGAGTCTAAAATAGCAATCCTTAAACCTTCCGTCATGAGAGTCCCGTTATCAGCCAAAAGCGCTGTAAGTCGAACATCATGCATTCCTCTCTGTGTGGGCAATTGACTGCCCAATGGTATTTTGGAGTCGAAGATAGCTCATCGCGAGAATTTATTCCAACAATATCTAGGATTCAATTTCCGAGACATTGGGATTTGCATTTCTTTCGGTACTTATTTATGGCCACTTTTCTATGGCATCATGTTGAAATCTTAAAGGTTTGTCTCGCCAAATTCTTTTTCCGGTACGAGTGTAGAAAATCACTTATTATGCATCTCCTCACACAACATAGCATCTGCTTGATCATCAACTGGACCATCACTCTGTTTAGCGTGTTGTCCTATAATTTCCTCAACATATTTGTGAAGGTCAACTTTTCGACCGCTGCTCGTCTACTTTCCGGCTTATGTACGATACGTACTTTCCAATAATATGTATGCGAATAATCCTTCTGTCGCCAAATTTCGTCCGTCTTTCTTACAGACGATCAAGCTCAAACAGACAGCCTGTCTTCCAGCACTACCGCCAGGATTTTTCGTAGGCTTCAAATGCTAGCTGATCTTTGCCCGCGAAAAACAAATCGTCAAGTTTGTCCAATACGGCGTCAACTCCAGCATCGGTCGTAATCTTACTAGACTCCATTTCAAGGCCTAACTCACGCGTCTTTCCTTTCATCGATAACAAAACTGCCGGACCTTGCTTTCTCTGAGCTAAAGGAGTATGCCTAGTATTTTCAAGCATTCATCATTTTCTTCCGATCCTCGCATGGTGCATCATCTGTCATGGAGGATGGTATTTGCGATTAAGGTCTGCTACCAAATTTGCATGGGAATGATCAAAAACTGGTAATTTGCAGATATTTGTTAGTAACCACGGCACACTGTCCATTTCAGTTCCCTTTGATATTTTTTTGCAATCCCTAAGACTCACACCTAGTCCATATCTTCAAGCTATCTATTTTGACAAAACAAGAGCAATGGAAGGTCACATTCAGATCGATGCTCACCCAGTCACTCTAACTCAATCCAGCTTATATGCATCATTCTTAATAGGTTGTACAGGCAGTTATGAAACTTACTAGACTTCAATTGCAAATTTCAGATAAACAAATTAATTTGCCGGTAACTACTTATTTCTTGATTGTTAAGGTTAGGGGTGTGCCGATTAAACGACCAATTATTGACACGGCAGAGCGATAATCGATAATCTACCGATTCGTTGCTAATCGGCCGATTATTTGTGAGGAATTTTGTAAATTTTCATTCAAATTTAGTGACCGATCGAAAGATAAGATTTCAGATTTTTTGATAAACTTAACTTTGCATGCACATTGTGCATTGAACAACTAATCTTAATTCAAACAACTTCTTTTCATGATTCCGATGATTTATAACAGCTGAATTCTCCCATAGTCTAGAGTTCCATATTGATCATAAATGCTGGTAAAAAAGCAATTTTCGCATATGATCATGTTTAAATATACTTAATATTTTTCTCCGAGCCTGTGTATAAGAACCCCAGAATGGGAATCAGCCCGGCGTATTCGGTCCGAGTCCGTAATCCAAGGCCCGAATTTTTGGTCGTGTGGATTTAATTTTTTCGGCCATAGCATGACTCGTATATTACAATTTTTGGGATCAGGTGCGTTTTATTTAAAATTAGTAACCATTTGAATATATTCTCAAATTATAATTCAACAATCAATTGTCATATTTGCCATTATCAAGATTCTCTTAAAATATCATCTTGTTCAGAATAAAGGCATATGAGTATTCATAAGCTAATGTAGGCTAAATACCAGTATGTATATTTTCATATTCGTAGATGCCACTTATTCAGAAGTCGAAATATGCAATCATGTGTCAGCTTTTCAAACTCTAATTATGACTCGCTCCCGCAAAGGAAATGCCCATGTTTTCAATAACTTATCCTGCCAATAAAATGCTTTGAAAATTCTGTCATCTCACAGAAATATTTTTTCATGACAGTCGTTCTGTACAGAACTCGCTAGTATTTAAATCCATTTAGAGAATTTTTAGGGCGAAGATTTATGTGTGTCAAGGAAGATAATAGCCTAGCCATTAATGTCTAATGATTTTAGCGTTCGCCATGATATTCATGATTTATACTAATTTTTGAGGAAAGCCCAAAAGCGAGAGATGTTGACTTTCTTCGTTTATTGCAACAGCGAGGCCTTTCAGCCACCACCGGAGGCTATCTTCAGGCAACAATTGAATGAACAATGAAGATAGCCTCCGGTGGTGGCTGAAAGGCCTCGCTGTTGCAATAAACGAAGAAAGTCAACATCTCTCGCTTTTGGGCTTTCCTCAAAATTAGTATAACGAATGTCTGGCCCTCTGTTCAGTGAAATACTCATGATTGTAAACCGTACAAACTATTCTCGTTTGCGCATCAACGCATTACATGTTTAGTATATCGACATATCAAATTTTGGAGGACGACAAGGAGAGTAATGTTAAGAGCAAGCGACCGGTTGTGTTTACAAAACTCAAGGTCAGGACTCGGCTTCCACTCTGGAAGGAGCGCTGATCTCTATTTTTCATGCTTTTAAATTTTCAAATTTTCGTGGTAGTCATTAACCATGTTGGCCATGTCACGACCTCGCTTTTGTTTGACTGAGATGTGCAACCATATTTTAATTACGACCATGTATTAATATATGCTAGGCCTATATTTCAATTTCTGTAAATAGTGGATGAAATCATTTACCAAGTTGAAGTCCTATATTTACGAGTCACTTCAGACCCTTTCACCATATTAACAAGGGTGGGTTCTGTTATTCCATGCCATTATTGGTTAGAAAATGAATAGATTCTTCCGCGTCTCTATTCTTTTGATGATGTTTATTATCGATATGATTTTTGGTTGGAATGTGATGTGTTAGCAATCATAGGAAATCGACTTCTTTCTGTGTATTTCTGTGTCTTCTCCTAGTAATGCTTTAAGTATCCTACTGTAATCTAATCAAAAGCAATTCATAAAAGTTCTTTGTTATTCAACTTAACGTAGGACTGGAATAGCAGCACAACGCCTTTTGCATGGGACATTCAGGACCTGTTTTGCACATTATTTGGCGTATTTTGCTATTACTAAGCTTCCTTTAACTAAATCGGTACCTTCAGTATGGAAAACGTCGATTTCAGATTAATTTAAAAGAAATAATCGGCCGATTATCAAAATCACTAATCGGTACACCCTTAGTCAAGGTGCCAGTTATTCTTTCAATAACCATGTAAAACACATGTGCATGGCTATTAGGGCATGTCTCCTTATTGACTAAGTAAACTGCACATCAAAAATAGACTTGACGCAGGTCTATGCAAGTTTTATTGATCGATTCGATTAGCGAATCACGACCCGATTTCATCTGCCGATTCACAAGTCGCCAATTATTTTAGAATCACTTTTAAAAGTAACACGATAATCATTGGGTTTATCAGTGTTACCTTTTATCACTATTTTTACAGGGGACATCGTGTAACTTAAGCTGTATGAGTGAGAAAATAAATGTTTTGCGTCAATAATGTTATTCCCAAAATATTTGTAGTGTATCACTAAAAAGTTTTCAGGCATTTGCTCATTGTTTTCAATGTAGTTCGGTCGATTTCCTGACTTCTGTCTGAAACGCAACTCTGTCTTTTGCTGAGCTGAACGAGATGCTTCTCGTCATGTCAAGTATCGTCGTTTGCGCACGGCAGCCGAAAATATAATTGATGATGACGTTCTCGATGACAGATGCACTGGGTGTATGGAGAGCAGAGACTACAGCCAGGCGTTAAAATGTACTTTGAGACAACGCGTTTGAGGCAAGCGTCACATGCTCATCGTCCGTCGATATTCTACTGCCATCGTGGTGCATGCAGTATGGTGTTTCTAAGTGCAATAATAAGTGTGATAACGGCATCAATAATGTTTGCTCATATTTCTGTATTGAAAGATCATCTATAGATAAACATAGACTATCTCTATGTTTCTAAAGGCCTTCAGACAGGAAGTTGTGCAAGGATGGATGACAATTTTTGAAAATTAGCTAACACTGTTGGAGGCTGTAATAATACAACGTAAGGTATGTTTTATACTGAGTGTCCAGCAAGTTATATTTTTGTAAAGCCATAATTTCTAAACCCTAGATTGAAGAGTTGAATTTGTTGGAGATTTTATTTATCAAACTGCTGACTAGCTTATCTTTCTGTGAGACTTTGATCTTTATTCATTTACAGCGGCTGAATTCAATTTAAAGTCTCAACTAATTGCAACATCATTTAACCTATTACTTGGCATGGTTCATTAATTAAAAGCCATTAAAAAAGGCGGGCACACTTGTTACTGAGTTAAAGAGTATTTTATGAAAATGTGATGTTCTTCTTGTGTCCCCAATCAACCGCGACACGTCTTCACGTTCACCATTCGTCTTTTCTGGAATCCTTCCATAATGGGCTACTTAATTGAAGTATATCCAAGAAGGTAGCATCTCCCTTGTATTTTTCATAAAATGAGAGTGAAGATCTGAATACTGCCTAAGCTGTTGTTCATGAATGTTACTTATTGGGATTATTCGAAGAGATGGATGGACTGAAAGCCTTCGTATGTCTAGAGAAAAGTATGTGTGCAGAGACTTTGCTTATTGGCAATGGTTATTAGTGAAAAGTTGGAATAATTCAGTATTTTTGCTTGAACTCTAAAACATTTGCGTAATGCAGAAAGCTGTATGATGCACGAGTTGCACATATGTGTGGCGCCACATTGTTGGTAGATCTGACAAAAAGGTTTGCGCGATTTTTCGCGCGCGTAGAATCACTTAAAAACATTTAGAACCGTTATATTCACAGGTACTTCATACAGAATTTGGTTATTCAGTGCGCACATGGGCTTATCGTTTTCTGAATTACACTTTTCAGATTATCTCAATCTCAACTAGATCAAGTTTTATTTTATAACATCTTCATCACTTACTGTTTGGCAGTTTTGGAACTAGGCCCCGCAGGCTTCGCAAGCCTTCCGCAAATGCGCCTTAGGTGTTTGCCAATATTAGTAGAATGATGGATTTACGGTGATGGCTTCACTGATAAGAATTAGTGTACGGCAGCCTGTGGATGAGTAGTGAAATTTTAATAGTCATAAAAACGTTTTAATATTTTCAGCAGATAACTCGATTATTCTACGACACGAGCTTAGTTCAGTTAGTTGTTTAGTTAAGACAGGCATAGTTTGTGTTCAAAATGATGCATTCTGTTAAGAGTCTGCTGGTCATTTAAAATTTTGCCCCTGGCTTTCGCAGGAACTAAGGAGCGAGAATTTTTACTCAACGTTTCGAGATCCTTAGGGAGAGTGACAAAATATCATTATGCATAGCAGTTAAACAAAATTTCAAAACGATTATCATGTGAATATTGACACAGAAAATTACGATATAGAAATATGCATAAGATCATCTTTCATGGAATACAGTATATAAAAGGTCAATCAAGGCTCTTAATTCCTGTGAAAGTCAGTGCAAAATGTTATATTAACATCATCCAGAAATGGCCAACAGAAACATCAACCGTCTCCACAAAGTCTCCTGTTCAAATTATTCGACAGTTTCAATGCAATTATTACAGAATGAAGCAGACACTACACGACATCATGAAGTACAAGAAATACTATGTGATGGAGTCCTCATTTAATCGCTATTATTATTAAAATTTTAATTAATATACTTGTGTCTAATTGATCATCAGGAAAATCCCAAATTTGCTTTCATGTTTGGTGCTTTTTGCCCTGACGACGTACATGTATAAAAAGAATCAGCCAGACTGCTTATTGGTTGATGGAAGATGTTTTGGAAAGTCATCTATTTTCGGTAGGGTAGGATGGGGTGGAATGGGTATGTGGGGTGAAATAGGTATAAGTCACCTAAAGTTATCTGGAAGCCAAGCGGATTGACATATCCGTAAATCGCTTGGATTATGATGATAGCGTGATATTAACATGCAAGTTCTGACATATGCAGGTTCCATATACAATTATAATTATACGTATTTATAATTATAATTACTTATATATTCCATGGAAACAAACTTTCGATTTCCTTTCTGTTACTGAAAACAAGTGAACGATCACGAACTTTCGTATTGCGGCAAGGGAAAGAGCACCATGACTTAAATTAAGCATCACTGTAAGCTAAAACTTTTCTAATTATGATGTGATAATAGGCTAATCTATATTCGTCATTATTATGTGCTAATTTTGAAAATTTAAAAATGGGGTGAAATGGGTATACTACTGAAAAAGTGTGGGGTGAAACGGGCATACATATGTTAACACAGAAAGTGTCGATTTTTACTCAAGGCTAAAGTCTACATTAGATATATGCTATTCGTATAAATAAAGGTGCATTTCAGTTGTGATATGTGTATGTGCGGTTCATTGAATTTGATTTTTTACGAATACAAGTAGACAGCAGTGCTTTTTGTAGTCTAACATTGAAGTCTGCCAACGAAACGAAATTATTCTACTCTATCGTATGACACTCCACGTAGTACTCTTCAGCCTTAGGAATTTTTTAGCTCTGAAACATGCATGCAAAGAAACAAAAGTGATGGCCCGATAAACTCGACCAAATTATATGACGAAGTCTGGTTTTCCGACGCATCTTCATACATGTAGACTGTCTTTGAGCAATTGAAACCAGATTCGGCGATCAGTAGATTCCATGGTGGTACTATGCTAAATCCAGTTTCTCGAACATCAGTGGTAAAAAGTGCAAGCCTCCGACTGAAAAGTTACAGGCAAAGGGAGCTTTCAATATCCAAAGGGTTTTGGCATCAGCTTTTATCAGTTGGCCTACTAGTCTCCAAGAAACCAAAGCGCGTGATCCTCTTCGAACATCAGAAATTATACGCTGTACAAAACTGGTGAAGCGTTGACATCGTCATCAGTTTTGAAATGTGCTGTAGATGAAGAAAGAAGTGATATTCGTATGAAGAAAATAATCAAATCCAAAGATACATAAAAGTGAAATCTATTGCTTTTGAAGAGCAGCAATTTAATCGATTAACTGTGTATCGAACCACTGTCAAAGCGATTGAACAACATAGATACAACGGTGAGCGATAATGAGGACCTACAGATGAAGTCATGAATGGAAAGGAGGATGCAGGCTTGCCATCAATCTAAGATTTGAAACAGGACGACTGAGTTGTTGTAAAATTTGAATAAAAGCTGACGGCACATCGGTCAAACAGAGAGACTATGATGTGCGTTTCAGTTTTCCTGCTATATTTAAGGAAGCGAAGGTGGTCCAGGGCATTGTGAGAAATCTTCCTGATTTAAATATCAACCTGCACTTCATTTAAAAGATATCATCGGGGAATTAGAAACCGCTAGTGCGAAAGAGAAATTTCCGGGGTCAAAATTTTAAGGTCAGTGCTGACTCGAGATAGTGACACATCTCATTTTCTTTCATAGTTTCTCTGATATTAACTTTTTCTTTATACCCATCATGTTGTCATGAAGTCATAAATATCTCACGAAGTTGTAATTTTTATGATTAACGGTTCTAATAATAGAACGTTTTTCAATCGACAATTCGGAGAAGTCGAAATTTCGACCGAATTACGACAATTTTAGATAAGTCATTTCTGTAAGAGAGATCAATGTAATTATCATTTAACCTATGAATGAAAACAAATATTTTAGCAGTTTACCTTTATAGCATACCATGATGGTGATGCTTAACAAGTTTCTGATAGCATTTTTTAATTATCTTTTCATGCTGTGCTATCATTTTCAAAACTATATTTGTACCCATTTCACCCCACGGTTGGGGTGAAACGGGTATACACTACATGTTTTTAAAAACATGTTATTTCCACAATGACCAAAAATATTTTTTGAGCAATAAAAGGTATTTATGTATAGCCGATACACAAACTGCGATGATCAGCTATCAAAATTTCAGATGGCACATGGAGAAATCACATGAATTCTTTGAAACTATCCAATCCACCCCACGCTACCCTAGGTGAGGAAGAGCAGGATTGTTGTGGTGTAATAATGAAAAATATTGGTATAATTAATTTCGGTTGTTATTCGGCAACCATCATCAGAAAAGGAGTTAGACATAGACGCAAAAGTCGTGAATTCAGTTTTCACATTAATGTAGAAAATAAGGAGGTAGAAAAGAAATCTATCAAGATGTATAAAGCCATGCTTACAATGGTTAGCAGGTAAAAGGAAGAATAGAAATGTGCGACAGATGGCATTGGGTTGCAGTTTACCAATAGCAATAGTAATTGATCTGATAAGAAATATGACTTTAAAAATATATGATATGAAATACACTAACGCCTATGACTCGTAGTGTTGAACAAAACATGTTAATACCCTTATAATCCAATAATGTTTTTTTGTTGAATCACTGATAACTGGTAATGTTTTTAATTAATCACCATCATATCAGCGGGGTTCACCAACTGCAACTACGAGTATCAATCCATTATTTGAGATTTACCCGAGAATTATCACTAAAAAGCCACCAACCACTAAAATTAAAGCAAGTTGCAAAAAGAAGGCATTCAAAATTCAATTACGTATGTGTACATTTCTTCAAAGTACTTCTACATGCATAAATAGCTACGAACTTGCTTTCACCGGATGTGCTTACTCATTGAAGTCCTCATTTTCAGGAAACATGCTGATGCTAAAGAATTCCCGCTCCTGCTTTATTGGTGTCAGAGCCTATGCAACTGCATCAGCATCAGCATCAACTAGCAAGAAGACGCTAGCTAAATCAGGCCGACCAAACATTGTTCTGGTGGAAGGTGTGCGAACTCCATTTTTAATGAGCGGGACTCATTACAAATCTCTGATGCCTCATGATTTACTGAGATATTCCCTGACTTCTCTCATTAACAGAACAGGATTAGATAGAGACATCGTTGATTATATCGTGTGTGGAACTGTTATTTCGGTAAGTTTTTATTTTCATTTTAGACGTGATATTGAAATATTTTGCAGTATACTACAGATTGTTTCATAAAAAATGGATCACCCTTAAACATCGCCTTAACTTCAACTTTGTCTAACTCCGCCAAACTTGAACGAATTTCTCTGAAATTTGGTTGATATGTCAGTTGTGCTTACTAATATCATTGTTGGAAATTTCAAGCATGAATATTGAGTTGTTTTCCTGTTATAGATAAAAAAGTAGTAGATAATTTGATCTTCATTTAGCAATGTTACACAAAATCATACCTCACTCTTATAAAATTACATTTGTTTCCTTTGTTATGTAATATGTTGTTCTACAAGCCAAAAGCTACCAACCAAAACAAAAATAAAGAAAATCGGTCAATCAGAGCCAGTATAGCACCATTATTCATCAACAATAATGTAACTGCTACATGTGATTAACTGGACTTCATGTTCCATAGCTTCCTGACTTCGTTGCGGTTGGTGTTGGCTAGCACTCCTGATTGGCTTTCATCAGCTAGAAATCTATCTCTTTCTTAATCTCCGGTTGAAAACAATGCAAAGCACAAATGAACAATAACGAGATCGCATTCACAAAAGGCAAAGTGTCAGCCTTGCTAGAACTAAGGTTTTCTTTGGCCGAGCTACAAGCAAGCAGCGACTAAATGTCCCTTACACAAATGTGCATCGATGGCATAAGATGATTTTCGACTCCTGTTCGTAACAGTAGAGGCTCTGGCCGCTCCAGCCGCAAAACATTCCAACACATAGAGACCCTAACGCCGCCTAATTTTGAGATTTGTTTAAAGTTTGATCCAAGTCCTCTCGTTAACTGAGAATCGGCTGCTGCAACCTCACGACCTCCGTCTCATTTCTAAGTCCCACTATTCGATAGAAGACATTTATATGGGTTTTTTTCGAATTTACCAAGAGACTGTAAGAGAGCTGCCTCTCAGATCGAATTATCAGATTAGCATACAAAAAGAACAGTCCCTCTAGATGGGCAATTAGTCATTGTCACCATTGGCGAAATCAATGGGATCGGATTCCTCTCTGGTCTGATGAGGCCAATCAAATATCCGTCTGAAGGATTAGTGATGGTCGATTGAAAGTTGTGGATAAAATCTGATCAGGAAATTCCGAGAACATTTTTACATCGTCCCCAGCGTACAAGGTGGTGCGACTTGTACTGATTTGGGCTGCCATTTTGACCAATGTGCCCGCTCTGACACTCTCACATAAATCCATACCGCAAGGCAACCATGAATTCTAGACCACGCTATAGTGAATGTTTTATAAAAACGAATGAACATTGGGCCAAGATGACAGAATCAACTTGGTGATCCATCGAACTTTGGTTAATTTATGGATGATAATGCTACGTGTACACAGGAGGAGTGATTAGAGTCAAACTTATGCAAGTCTCGATTAGGCGGGGCTCTAATGACATTATCTTGGGCCAGCGTCGTTTCTCCAATCAGAATCCCATAGAAAATGTATGAGAGTATTCCTAAAACGTAAACTGTTCGGTGCGTTCACTGCTACGGGGGGGGCCCCCCCCCCCGACTTGGGGTTTACAACCCCTACAGATGAGGCGTATCAGGGGACGACTGTTGCGTCCCACTGTAAAAAAGAGAGTGGAGAAAGTTAGATCAGATCAAAAATCAATGATATCATCGAAATCAATGCCTAGACGAATTGGTAATGTCATTGGACAATAAGGGTCAGGGCCACATAAATATTAGCTTCTTAAGAACCGTTACTATGACATATCATAGCTTATCAGATTAAATAAGGACAGTATTAAATATATTAGTGGACAATGAAATAACATGAAAAATGCTTTGTGTAGTCATACATATGTTTTATTTATTGCCAAATTTTAAGGATGATCCACTTTTTTATGAAACGGACTGT
>CAJQUW010015175.1:0-10450 GCA_907163375.1 Prostheceraeus crozeri | reverse complement strand
GCGCTCTTTTCATTTCCTAGATCTGTGTTTTAATTATATTCCGATATTACTGTGCAAGGCATTACCAATGTCATACAGTCACCCAGATTACTATCAAAACCTTTCAAAGTTACACAAGGCACCAGCAAAGATGATACAGGTATTTCACAAAATTCCTCCGCATGTTTTACAACAAAAATAAAGACATTTGTAACCAAAAGATCAATAAGATGTCGAGGTATACCATGTAATGCATAATTCGAGAAATCAAGCATACGTACAAGTAGTAAGAAAACGGCGAACACCAGATAGCGCAAGATGGCCGCCATCGCTGACGTCCCCCCCCTCTGGAACGGCAGAGTGTCGTGGTCGGCCGCCGTGGTGCTTCGGGTCTGAGTCCCCCCCCTCTGGAACGACAGAGGTTGTAGTCTGTCGTGGTGTGCCGACCAGGTGGGTTCACAAACTGTTCGCTGACGTCCCCCCCCCCTCTGGAACGATAGAGTGTCGTGGTGGACTTGGGCGACCGCCAGGATTAGTCTTGAGGCTATAGTGTGTGATGTTTTTCGTGCAATCTGCTGAATGTTGGGTTGTAAAATGGGTTGTTTCGAGTGGAAGGAGTGGTCGGATGAGAAAACGGAGGTCGGATTCGTATTCAGCGTGAAATTCTGCATCGGTATGGTGAGTTTCAAGGCAATCGGTGAGAAAAAATTTTCGGCTGACGTCCCCCCCCTCTGGACAGCCTGCTTCGATTTTGGCTTCCAGTGGACGGATTTTGTCGTGCGATAGCTCGTTTGAAAGCTAAGAGTGAGACAAATTCAGTGAAAGAATCGGCTTGTTCCTATCTGTCTTCGTTCAAAAGTTAGAGCGGCTACAAGATTTTAGGTCGGAGCTCGCTCACCTGAAAAAATCCTAAGTGTCAGAGTGACTTTGTATGGGTAAAATTTTGAAAATTTTCCAAAGTGTGGAATTTCGACCTGGGACCGTCACCAAAACATTTTTCATCAAATTTCACTGACCTCCCCCCCCCGACAGCAATCTTCTAACTTTGGTTCTAGTGAACGGATTTTGTTCGTTCGAGTTGCATTCGAAAGAGGAGAAAAAGCTGCTCGACAACATTTTTTGTTGCGAGTCAATCGGACCAGCCGTTCAAAAGTTAGAGCGGTTACAAGATTTTAGGTCGGAGCTCGCTCACCTGAAAAAATCCTAAGTGTCAGAGTGACTTTGTATGGGTAAAATTTTGAAAATTTTCCAAAGTGTGGAATTTCGACCTGGGACCGTCACCAAAACATTTTTCATCAAATTTTGAAATTTCACTGACGTCCCCCCCCTCTGGACAGCTTGCTTCGATTTTGGCTTCCAGTGGACGGATTTTGTCGTGCGATAGCTCGTTTGAAAGCTAAGAGTGAGACAAATTCAGTGAAAGAATCGGCTTGTTCCTATCTGTCTTCGTTCAAAAGTTAGAGCGGTTACAAGATTTTAGGTCGGAGCTCGCTCACCTGAAAAAATCCTAAGTGTCAGAGTGACTTTGTATGGGTAAAATTTTGAAAATTTTCCAAAGTGTGGAATTTCGACCTGGGACCGTCACCAAAACATTTTTCATCAAATTTTGAAATTTCACTGACGTCCCCCCCCTCTGGACAGCTTGCTTCGATTTTGGCTTCCAGTGGACGGATTTTGTCGTGCGATAGCTCGTTTGAAAGCTAAGAGTGAGACAAATTCAGTGAAAGAATCGGCTTGTTCCTATCTGTCTTCGCTTAGATGTGAGACGCCATTTAAGATTTTGGGGCATTGGCGAAAAACGACAGAGTTAGAATTTTTGCGATGGCTGCCTACTGTAGAGCCAAAACGAAGCATCGGATGGGAAAACGGAGGCCAGATTCGGATTCAGCGTCAAATTCTACATGGAAATGGTGTATTTCCAGCTCAATCGGAGCACTAGAACCGGAGATAGACGGGTTTTTTAGTGTTTGGATGATGGGTATTACGTCATCAGCTGATCGCCACACACTATATAAGCTGGGAACCGAGAGAGACTTGTCATTTAGAGGAGAACGATTGTCAGAGGTAGGTCGTCTCTCTGAGCTCCGATGATAGCTTCGGACATTCCAAATCCCGAGTTTCTGTAAGAAACCGACTTAGAAAATTTCATTGCTGATATCAGCTAAGGCGTCAGACTTAGAGGTTTGCCAGGAGATGGCCTTCGTCTCCAGGCCATAAAAGACTCCAAAACTTTAAAGGCTTGTAACTTTGCTTCTACAAGTCCGTTTGACTTGATTCAAAAAAGGTTCGGTCGCTATTGACCTGCCCTAAGTGATAGACTACTTATAAAGTTTCATAAGTAGTGCTAAAAAGTTGAAAAATTTAAATTCACTAGTTTTGGAGGTTTTCTGGGGTTTTCGACCCTGCTGAAGTCAATGAAAGCATTTTTAATGATGTCTGAGCCAGTCTTCTCATGGTATAAGCGGCTTTTCACTGAAAGCGAGCAAGACACGGAGAGTTTTGCTGTAATATTCCACTGACAGGGTGTTCCTTCGGGACGGCGGACGATGCCGTAGTGATAAGTGTGGCAAGGGAATGTGTCATATTTGAGACCGTAACCGCTGGGACAACTCATGTCTCATGTTGGGCATTTGACACAGCTCTCAACGTAGCACTTTGAACGCCAATCGGTTGAGTCTTAGCTATCTTGTCATGGGTGGCCTCTAAACATCTCCATTGCAAAACGCTGGTGAATCAAGCTCTCTACGGCTTGCTATCAAGCTGATCAAAGCAATAACTTGGAATGTTTCCTCAAGGTTTTCAAGTATGCTGAGTTCAAATCTGCTATCAGATTTCAAATTTAACTAAGACTAAGGCAGCTTTGAGGGGTTAGATCCCAGCTACTGTTCACTACCTTTGACTCGGCGTTGCTGTTACCACTTCGGGGCAGTGACAATGATGTCTTAAGCTGTAAATAGCGGGTATCGGGGAAGATCTCTCACTTCCCTAGTGATCAGTATGTTGAGTTTCATGTCAATCGGAGAGTTTCAAGTCAATCGGAGAGATAAAATTTTCAACATTTTTCGAAAAAACGACAGAGTTAGAATTTTTGCGATGGCTGCCTACTGTAGAGCCAAAACGAAGCATCGGATGGGAAAACGGAGGCCAGATTCGGATTCAGCGTCAAATTCTACATGGAAATGGTGTATTTCCAGCTCAATCGGAGAGAAAAATTTTCACTGACGTCCCCCCCCTCTGGACAGCTTGCTTCGATTTTGGCTTCCAGTGGACGGATTTTGTCGTGCGATAGCTCGTTTGAAAGCTAAGAGTGAGACAAATTCAGTGAAAGAATCGGCTTGTTCCTATCTGTCTTCGTTCAAAAGTTAGAGCGGTTACAAGATTTTAGGTCGGAGCTCGCTCACCTGAAAAAATCCTAAGTGTCAGAGTGACTTTGTATGGGTAAAATTTTGAAAATTTTCCAAAGTGTGGAATTTCGACCTGGGACCGTCACCAAAACATTTTTCATCAAATTTTGAAATTTCACTGACGTCCCCCCCCTCTGGACAGCTTGCTTCGATTTTGGCTTCCAGTGGACGGATTTTGTCGTGCGATAGCTCGTTTGAAAGCTAAGAGTGAGACAAATTCAGTGAAAGAATCGGCTTGTTCCTATCTGTCTTCGTTCAAAAGTTAGAGCGGTTACAAGATTTTAGGTCGGAGCTCGCTCACCTGAAAAAATCCTAAGTGTCAGAGTGACTTTGTATGGGTAAAATTTTGAAAATTTTCCAAAGTGTGGAATTTCGACCTGGGACCGTCACCAAAACATTTTTCATCAAATTTTGAAATTTCACTGACGTCCCCCCCCTCTGGACAGCTTGCTTCGATTTTGGCTTCCAGTGGACGGATTTTGTCGTGCGATAGCTCGTTTGAAAGCTAAGAGTGAGACAAATTCAGTGAAAGAATCGGCTTGTTCCTATCTGTCTTCGTTCAAAAGTTAGAGCGGTTACAAGATTTTAGGTCGGAGCTCGCTCACCTGAAAAAATCCTAAGTGTCAGAGTGACTTTGTATGGGTAAAATTTTGAAAATTTTCCAAAGTGTGGAATTTCGACCTGGGACCGTCACCAAAACATTTTTCATCAAATTTTGAAATTTCACTGACGTCCCCCCCCCTCTGGACAGCTTGCTTCGATTTTGGCTTCCAGTGGACGGATTTTGTCGTGCCATAGCTCGTTTGAAAGCTAAGAGTGAGACAAATTCAGTGAAAGAATCGGCTTGTTCCTATCTGTCTTCGTTTAGATGTGAGACGCCATTTAAGATTTTGGGACATTGGCGAAAAACGACAGAGTTAGAATTTGGGACGTTTTGAGCTGTAGCTTCAAAACGAAGCATCGGATGGGAAAACGGATTTCAGATTTGGAATCAGCGTGAAATTCTTTATCTGTATGGTGAGTTTCAAGTCAATCGGAGAGAAAAAATTTTCAACATTTTTCGAAAAAACGACAGAGTTAGAATTTTTGCGATGGCTGCCTACTGTAGAGCCAAAACGAAGCATCGGATGGGAAAACGGAGGCCAGATTCGGATTCAGCGTCAAATTCTACATGGAAATGGTGTATTTCCAGCTCAATCGGAGAGAAAAAATTTTCGCTGACGTCCCCCCCCTCTGGACAGCTTGCTTCGATTTTGGCTTCCAGTGGACGGATTTTGTCGTGCGATAGCTCGTTTGAAAGCTAAGAGTGAGACAAATTCAGTGAAAGAATCGGCTTGTTCCTATCTGTCTTCGTTCAAAAGTTAGAGCGGTTACAAGATTTTAGGTCGGAGCTCGCTCACCTGAAAAAATCCTAAGTGTCAGAGTGACTTTGTATGGGTAAAATTTTGAAAATTTTCCAAAGTGTGGAATTTCGACCTGGGACCGTCACCAAAACATTTTTCATCAAATTTTGAAATTTCACTGACGTCCCCCCCCTCTGGACAGCTTGCTTCGATTTTGGCTTCCAGTGGACGGATTTTGTCGTGCGATAGCTCGTTTGAAAGCTAAGAGTGAGACAAATTCAGTGAAAGAATCGGCTTGTTCCTATCTGTCTTCGTTTAGATGTGAGACGCCATTTAAGATTTTGGGACATTGGCGAAAAACGACAGAGTTAGAATTTGGGACGTTTTGGGCTGTAGCTTCAAAACGAAGCATCGGATGGGAAAACGGATTTCAGATTTGGAATCAGCGTGAAATTCTTTATCTGTATGGTGAGTTTCATGTCAATCGGAGAGTTTCAAGTCAATCGGAGAGAAAAATTTTCAACATTTTTCGAAAAAACGACAGAGTTAGAATTTTTGCGATGGCTGCCTACTGTAGAGCCAAAACGAAGCATCGGATGGGAAAACGGAGGCCAGATTCGGATTCAGCGTCAAATTCTACATGGAAATGGTGTATTTCCAGCTCAATCGGAGAGAAAAAATTTTCGCTGACGTCCCCCCCCTCTGGACAGCTTGCTTCGATTTTGGCTTCCAGTGGACGGATTTTGTCGTGCGATAGCTCGTTTGAAAGCTAAGAGTGAGACAAATTCAGTGAAAGAATCGGCTTGTTCCTATCTGTCTTCGTTCAAAAGTTAGAGCGGTTACAAGATTTTAGGTCGGAGCTCGCTCACCTGAAAAAATCCTAAGTGTCAGAGTGACTTTGTATGGGTAAAATTTTGAAAATTTTCCAAAGTGTGGAATTTCGACCTGGGACCGTCACCAAAACATTTTTCATCAAATTTTGAAATTTCACTGACGTCCCCCCCCTCTGGACAGCTTGCTTCGATTTTGGCTTCCAGTGGACGGATTTTGTCGTGCGATAGCTCGTTTGAAAGCTAAGAGTGAGACAAATTCAGTGAAAGAATCGGCTTGTTCCTATCTGTCTTCGTTTAGATGTGAGACGCCATTTAAGATTTTGGGACATTGGCGAAAAACGACAGAGTTAGAATTTGGGACGTTTTGGGCTGTAGCTTCAAAACGAAGCATCGGATGGGAAAACGGATTTCAGATTTGGAATCAGCGTGAAATTCTTTATCTGTATGGTGAGTTTCATGTCAATCGGAGAGTTTCAAGTCAATCGGAGAGAAAAATTTTCAACATTTTTCGAAAAAACGACAGAGTTAGAATTTTTGCGATGGCTGCCTACTGTAGAGCCAAAACGAAGCATCGGATGGGAAAACGGAGGCCAGATTCGGATTCAGCGTCAAATTCTACATGGAAATGGTGTATTTCCAGCTCAATCGGAGAGAAAAAATTTTCGCTGACGTCCCCCCCCTCTGGACAGCTTGCTTCGATTTTGGCTTCCAGTGGACGGATTTTGTCGTGCGATAGCTCGTTTGAAAGCTAAGAGTGAGACAAATTCAGTGAAAGAATCGGCTTGTTCCTATCTGTCTTCGTTCAAAAGTTAGAGCGGTTACAAGATTTTAGGTCGGAGCTCGCTCACCTGAAAAAATCCTAAGTGTCAGAGTGACTTTGTATGGGTAAAATTTTGAAAATTTTCCAAAGTGTGGAATTTCGACCTGGGACCGTCACCAAAACATTTTTCATCAAATTTTGAAATTTCACTGACGTCCCCCCCTCTGGACAGCTTGCTTCGATTTTGGCTTCCAGTGGACGGATTTTGTCGTGCGATAGCTCGTTTGAAAGCTAAGAGTGAGACAAATTCAGTGAAAGAATCGGCTTGTTCCTATCTGTCTTCGTTCAAAAGTTAGAGCGGTTACAAGATTTTAGGTCGGAGCTCGCTCACCTGAAAAAATCCTAAGTGTCAGAGTGACTTTGTATGGGTAAAATTTTGAAAATTTTCCAAAGTGTGGAATTTCGACCTGGGACCGTCACCAAAACATTTTTCATCAAATTTTGAAATTTCACTGACGTCCCCCCCCTCTGGACAGCTTGCTTCGATTTTGGCTTCAGTGGACGGATTTTGTCGTGCGATAGCTCGTTTGAAAGCTAAGAGTGAGACAAATTCACTGAAAGACTCGGCTTGTTCCTATCTGTCTTCGTTCAAAAGTTAGAGCGGTTACAAGATTTTAGGTCGGAGCTCGCTCACCTGAAAAAATCCTAAGTGTCAGAGTGACTTTGTATGGGTAAAATTTTGAAAATTTTCCAAAGTGTGGAATTTCGACCTGGGACCGCCACCAAAACATTTTTCATCAAATTTTGAAATTTCACTGACGTCCCCCCCCTCTGGACAGCTTGCTTCGATTTTGGCTTCCAGTGGACGGATTTTGTCGTGCGATAGCTCGTTTGAAAGCTAAGAGTGAGACAAATTCAGTGAAAGAATCGGCTTGTTCCTATCTGTCTTCGTTTAGATGTGAGACGCCATTTAAGATTTTGGGACATTGGCGAAAAACGACAGAGTTAGAATTTGGGACGTTTTGGGCTGTAGCTTCAAAACGAAGCATCGGAGGGGAAAACGGATTTCAGATTTGGAATCAGCGTGAAATTCTCTATCTGTATGGTGAGTTTCATGTCAATCGGAGAGTTTCAAGTCCATCGGAGAGAAAAATTTTCAACTTTTTCGAATCAAATTCTGCATCAGGTGGTATGGTGAAATTTGAATAGCCTCATCGGTGAGAAAATTTTTTAAAAACCTTTTCTGTGACAAAGTATAAAGCGACAGAGTTAAGGGCGAACCGAAATTGGGACTGTTTTGGGCATTGTACAGCGCCAAAACGAAGCATCGGATTGGGGAAAGAAAACGGAGAGTGAGTGTGGCAGATAGATTCTCGGATGTTTCAGCGTCAAAATTCTTTTGCATCGGCTTCAATCACATGGTGAAATTTGAAAGCCATTCGGAGGGCGCTAAAAAGTATTTCAAACTTTTTCGAAAAGCGAGAGGAGTTAACGGCGGAAATAGATGGTGGGATGTTTTGGGCTTTGTAGAGCCAAAACGAAGCCATCGGATGGGAAAACAAAATGGAGGGCAGAGATATTCGGATTTCAGCGTCAAATTCTGCATCGGTTTATGGTGAATTTGAAAGCCATCGGAGAGGGGAAAATATATATAAATATTTCAACCCTTTTCGGAAAAAAAAAAAAAAAAAAAACTAAAAAGCGAGAGAGTTTAGGGCGAATTTGGGATGTTTTGGGCTGTAGAGCCAAAACGAAGCATCGGATGGGAAAACGGAGGTCAGATTCGGATTCAGCGTCAAATTCTGCATCGGTATGGTGAATTTGAAAGCCATCGGAGAGAGAAGATTCTTCAAAACTTCTCGAAAAACGAGAGAGTTAAGGGCGAAGTTGGGATGTTTTGGGCTGTAGAGCCAAAACGAAGCATCGGATGGGAAAACGGAGGGCAGATTCGGATTCAGCGTCAAATTCTGCATCGGTATGGTGAATTTGAAAGCCATCGGAGGGTAAATTTTTTAAAAATTTTTCTGAAAAGCGACAGAGTTAACGGCGAATTGGGGATGTTTTGGGCTGTAGAGCCAAAACGAAGCATCGGATGGGAAAACGGAGGGCAGATTCGGATTCAGCGTCAAATTCTGCATCGGCATGGTGAATTTGAAAGCCATCGGAGAGAGAAGATTCTTCAAAACTTCTCGAATAACGAGACAGTTAAGGGCGAATTTGGGATGTTTTGGGCTGTAGAGCCAAAACGAAGCATCGGATGGGAAAACGGAGGTCAGATTCGGATTCAGCGTCAAATTCTGCATCGGCATGGTGAATTTGAAAGCCATCGGTGAGAGAAGATTCTTCAAAATTTTTTTTAAAAGCGAAAGCGTTAACGGCGAATTTGGGATGTTTTGGGCTGTAGAGCCAAAACGAAGCATCGGATGGGAAGACGGAGGGCAGATTCGGATTCAGCGTCAAATTCTGCATCGGTATGGTGAATTTGAAAGCCATCGGAGGGAAAAATTTTTCAAAAATTTTTCTGAAAAGCGACAGAGTTAACGGCGAATTTGGGATGTTTTGGGCTGTAGAGCCAAAACGAAGCATCGGATGGGAAAACGGAGGGCAGATTCGGATTCAGCGTCAAATTCTGCATCGGCATGGTGAATTTGAAGGCCATCTGAGGGAAAAATATTTCAAAATTTTTCTGAAAAGCGACAGAGTTAACGGCGAATTTGGGATGTTTTGGGCTGTAGAGCCAAAACGAAGCATCGGATGGGAAAACGGAGGGCAGATTCGGATTCAGCGTCAAATTCTGCATCGGCATGGTGAATTTGAAAGCCATCGTAGGGAAAAATTTTTTAAAACTTTTCGAAAAACGAGAGAGTTAAGGGCGAATTTGGGATGTTTTGGGCTGTAGAGCCAAAACGAAGCATCGGATGGGAAAACGGAGGGCAGATTCGGATTCAGCGTCAAATTCTGCATCGGTATGGTGAATTTGAAAGCCATCGGAGGGAAAAATATTTCAAAACTTTTCTGAAAAGCGAAAGCGTTAACGTCGAATTTGGGATGTTTTGGGCTGTAGAGCCAAAACGAAGCATCGGATGGGAAAACGGAGGGCAGATTCGGATTCAGCGTCAAATTCTGCATCGGCATGGTGAATTTGAAAGCCATCGGAGGGAAAAACTTTTCAAAACTTTTCTGAAAAGCGACAGCGTTAACGGCGAATTTGGGATGTTTTGGGCTGTAGAGCCAAAACGAAGCATCGGATGGGAAAACGGAGGGCAGATTCGGATTCAGCGTCAAATTCTGCATCGGCATGGTGAATTTGAAAGCCATCGGAGGGAAAAATTTTTCAAAACTTTTCGAAAAACGAGAGAGTTAAGGGCGAATTTGGGATGTTTTGGGCTGTAGAGCCAAAACGAAGCATCGGATGGGAAAACGGAGGGCAGATTCGGATTCAGCGTCAAATTCTGCATCGGTATGGTGAATTTGAAAGCCATCGGAGGGATTTTTTCAAAACTTTTCGAAAAACGAGAGAGTTAAGGGCGAATTTGGGATGTTTTGGGCTGTAGAGCCAAAACGAAGCATCGGATGGGAAAACGGAGGGCAGATTCGGATTCAGCGTCAAATTCTGCATCGGTATGGTGAATTTGAAAGCCATCGGAGAGAAAATTTTTTAAAAATTTTTCTGAAAAGCGACAGAGTTAAGGGCGAATTTGGGATGTTTTGGGCTGTAGAGCCAAAACGAAGCATCGGATGGGAAAACGGAGGGCAGATTCGGATTCAGCGTCAAATTCTGCATCGGCATGGTGAATTTGAAAGTCATCGGAGAGAGAAGATTCTTCAAAAATTTTCGAAAAACGAGAGAATTAAGGGCGAATTTGGGATGGTTTGGGCTGTAGAGCCAAAACGAAGCATCGGATGGGAAAACGGAGGGCAGATTAGGATTCAGCGTCAAATTCTGCATCGGCATGTCCATGGTGAATTTTGTAAAAAGCCATCGGAGACAGAAGACTTTTTCTTCAAAACTTTTAATAACTGAAAAAAAGAAAGCGAGAGAGGTTAAACGGCGGAATTTTTGGGATTTGTATGTTTTGGGCTGTTAGGAGCCAAAACGATGCATCGGATGGGATATCGGAGGTCAGATTC
>CAJQUW010015174.1:0-14070 GCA_907163375.1 Prostheceraeus crozeri | reverse complement strand
CAGGGCTGTTGAGCCGGAGCCTTAAGGAGCCGATGGTTTTGGTCGGAGCCGGAGCCGATTTATCACAAAGGCCTCGCACCCCCGTCCGATAGTTTTAGCTTTGATATAAATTCTAGAATTTTGAAAGTTATTAATTGTCATCATAAAAAATTAAATCATTTTGAAATCTAAAGCTAAGTCTTTTAACTCAGTGGCGGCTCTATGGATTTCTGTTAGGTCATCTCATCCAATTTTTTCGCATCATGAGGAAAAAAGAATGTGTTACAGTATCATAAAGAGGATTTTTAACCATAGCAACCTGTGAAAGCATAATGTAGCTTAATATCATGAAACTTAAGAAAAACAGGTTACGAATTCGCATTGAGCAAAATTTTAATCTCATTTTCCATTTGCATTTGCCCTTTTCCTAATTATAATTCAAAACATGCAAGCCGCCTAACTTTTCCACATCAGGTAATCCAGTGAATACTGTTGTTAGGGCTAGGCATAATTTCTAATGATCTACATACTGTAATCAAGCCAAAATACGCTTAAAAATAAAATTTCCAGGCGTATATGCTACATGATTTGTATGTGTTTGACGGTCACATCCGATGATCATCTGATGCATGCATAAAGGCCCCTATTATACTATTTGCTCCTAGACATATCTTACTTCTGCAAGCATGTAGAAGACCAACGGCTAAATTTAATCACCAGATAATGTATATTAAATAATATTCAAGTTCTAGTTATTTTGAAGCCATGGATTTAAGATAGTAAAAACACCGTCAAATCGCACAAAATCAGCACAAGCTGTAATTTAACATTGGAAGATATTGAATTACTTATAAAGGAAGTCAATTCGATGGGGTTTCAATCGTGCAAACTGAGACTCGAGACATCTCATGATCTCACTACACCGATAAAAATCAGCAGATTGCCGTCCAATCAGCTACCGTTTAGTTGGTTGAAACGAGCTATACGTAATTCATTTGTGCTTCCCGTCCACGGCATGAGATGGAGTATGAAAATCGTCATCCGACCAGATTTTGCTATTGTTTCTCCCGTCAGATGATGCGGCCCAATAACAAATGAGGTATGCTCGAATTCACATTGACTTGCGTTTCCCCTGAATTTTTTAGAACAAGTTAGCTACTTGATAAATTTTAATTGAGTATGACCTTAATGTCACAGCAACATGATCTGACATAGTAATCAAATGTTGTCAAATGTAATCAAATGATGTTGGAAGTTTTTTTGTTGATTCAAAACTTTCCCTTTCTTGTGGTTGACATCGTTGATTTGTGTGGAGGAAAATTAGACAAAATACTTCGTCATGCTGAGCATGAAGGGCATGATCGCTAAAGCCGCCACTGCTTTTAAGTATACCAATGATCTGTCCTCCACGATATCTTTCTTTGCAGTTGCCGCCTTCTTTTGTATTATATTTATTATATATTTACACACATGTGTAATATTTTTTTATTGCATATGTTTCGTAAGACTAATTTCCATATTGACAACGTATTCTCCAAAATCCATCAATTTGAAGACTTGTTATATGCATGCTAACTAGATGATTGTAGATTCCTAGAGACAAGTCGCCAGTCATTTATGTACACATTTCCAGTTCAGTCAGCAAAGATAATATAGCTACATTTCTTGCGCAATGTCTTAAATCTAATACGGTTACTATGTAGGCTATCATCTATCGGTATGGCTACTGGCAGAAGCTACTGGCATCTGTGACAATGCCAATTTCCTTAGATTGTATTATAGGCTCTTGTGCAGTCCCCCCACCTACATTTTTTAAAACAATCGATTATTCAATTTGATCAATTTTGATTGGAGGGATAACTCTTCACACTAACACGAATGACCTGACTGGCTATAGCAGTCCCTATAGAAGTCCTCACATGGCTATAGCAATAAGCGACCCAGCCACTTCTAGTAGCGCCCTATTATTTTAAAGGTATCTCATTCACAATGAATTTCCTTTGACTTCAAAATTCAAAGGGTATATTTCAATGCGAAAAACCCGAAGTCAAATTACATTGTTGACTTGCTGACGAAGTTTGCGACCATGACATCGCAATTACCCACGTAGATTTTTACAACAGCACGGAATGCTTCACTCAAACCGGTGATGCTGAAACGGACATCCAATGGTGCTGCATCTTTTGACCAGAGAAAAATGGGGGGAGGACTGCACAAGAGCCGTATCGTGTAATGATATTTCCCCAAATGTCATAGACCTGTGGATTTCAAGAATTTTCATTATTATTTTTTCCGCCTATCAACACTTTATGCTGATATCATGCTGACTTATATGTAAACAATAAAGAAAAGACTGAGACGCTCTCAATAAAGGCGCCTTTTGACGTCCCTTTTCTATTGTCTGTGACATTAAACCGCACGCGCATTTGAAAGCTAGCAAAGTAGATGGGATTTCTGCTCGGTGCTCGCAGTCAAATTTTTATTATGCATAGTAGCACCCTGCAACATACTGTGTGATACTCCGAGTTCAGTTTCATCAGCCTAACCATCATCAGAGGAATAGTGGTAATGTGTTATACATAAATTGAATATAATAATATACATGAATCATTGATGAATTATTTAGTGCAACTTTACGCCATAATGAAAAATACGAAATTAATATAATGTAAGTTAGGCCTTAACTTATTAAGTATGCTGCATAGAATTACAATACTTGTCCTAAATTGGATATTTTTAATTTTTTAAGTATAATTTTCAATTGTACATTTCTAGCCTACACTGCAATGAGGCTATCTAAATTACAATTTCTACAGATGATGAGTCGTGGGCTACCCACCGATCATATTATTCATGGACCAACAGACTATTGAATAAAGGCAATAACAAATAACAATAACAACCTAAGCTAGCCTATATACACTTTAATATTCAATAAAGCAATTGATATCTTTATTGATACGTTATATTTGGCTATATAGCCGATACCCTTTCCATGTCCGAGTAGATACAGGCCCTATAAGCTATTTAGAGGCATACGCTATCCAGTTTCATATTCAAGCTTTGTTAAAAAGCTTATACTACTATTCGGCCCCTGTGACGGCTAATTAGGTATATCATCATCACTCATGTGGTCTTATTTAATGTAGCCTCGTAGTAGACTGGTTGCAGGCTAGGCCAATTATATTTAGCCAGTGCGGGAGATCTTTATCTAATTTAACCAATCCTGGCTATAACTTTATTTTATCTTTCAGAGATAGTCAATTCATGCTAAATATATGACGAGTATTTGTCATTATATTAGGCTATTATCATTTTTATTATTAACTTAAGTCGTTGCTTGTTAATGAAAACTAATTTGATGATTGTAGCAAGCCTCTAAAGGCCACACCGTTATCCAAAAAAACCCGTTCAACGGATCCAGGATAACCAGCATAGATAGAACCTGAATTTGAAGCCGGAGCCGAGCCGGAGCCTTTCACATCAGTGTCGTGGAGCCGGAGCCGATGAGATAACGCATCGGCTCCACAGCCCTGGTAGACATGCTCCGGCGATAGAACTGGATCACCAGTGCAGTGCATTTTAGTAATTTGCATTTTAATTTGGCATTTGGTCACTGGGCCAAGGAGTGTACAATTCGGTGATTGGATTTTCACATGTGTGAATCTTAATAAGCCAAGACTTTTTTCAGTAGGGGCCTAGATTAGTGAATAGTAGGTATATTTCTAAGTGAAAAAGGGTTTTAAGAATTACCAACTGATTTCAGAAAAAATTATGACGAAAAGAAACTATTAGAATCGAGTGAAGCCAGTTTTCATCCTGGTCTCCTAAACTCACACCGCTTGACGGTTCATCATGAAACCTAGGGTTAGGTCTTCAATAATTAAGACGCTCATGTAATGACTCTGATGAAATAGTAATCATGTTGGTCTGAGATGAAGAAAAATTCCAATAAGCCAAAAATGAATCTCTCGTTCACATGACTTTTCTTCTATTTTGATTCCCTTACCGCACATGCTGAATGGTTGAGATCATTGCGTGCAATTTTGAAGGACTTACAGAAAGCCGACTGCTTTTGCACTAAAGTACTTGTCAATCAATTGGAATAATAATCAAAATTTTCCGGAATCTTGGTAAATTATGGAAAATGTAAATTTTTTTGTGAAGCCCTGTAATTTATGCGCCTACAACCTTAGCCGAGGCAGCTACACATCAGTAGAATTGGTCTAAAACTCGATTTCATTATTATTTCGATTTAACCGTTAAACGGCGTTGCGGGGTGTTTTCCACCCCAAGTGATATTTAAATACACACAACTTCTGTTATACTCTAGTTCGATTGCTGAAATCTCATGACTTTTCTTGGATAATTATAATATTTTTTCAGTAGAAAAATTGGATTTATATTCCACATGGTTTATGATTTAGGAGTGATTTTATAGATTCCGGCAGTGGCGGCTTTAGCGATCATGCCCTTCATGCTCAGCATGACGAAGTATTTTGTCTAATTTTCCTCCACACAAATCAACGATGTCAACCACAAGAAAGGGAAAGTTTTGAATCAACAAAAAAACTTCCAACATCATTTGATTACATTTGACAACATTTGATTACTATGTCAGATCATGTTGCTGTGACATTAAGGTCATACTCAATTAAAATTTATCAAGTAGCTAACTTGTTCTAAAAAATTCAGGGGAACGCAAGTCAATGTGAATTCGAGCATACCTCATTTGTTATTGGCCGCATCATCTGACGGGAGAACAATAGCAAAATCTGCGGATGACGATTTTCATACTCCATCTCATGCCGTGGACGGGAAGCACAAATGATACGTATAGCTCGTTTCAACCAACTAACGGTAGCTGATTGGACGGCAATCTGCTGATTTTATCGGTGTAGTGAGATCATGAGATGTCTCGAGTCTCAGTTGCACGATTGAAACCCCATCGAATTGACTTCCTTTATAAGTAATTCAATATCTTCCAATGTTAATACAGCTTGTGATTTTGTGCGATTGACGGTGTTTTTACTATCTTAAATCCATGCTTCAAATAACTAGAACTTGAATATTATTTAATATACATTATCTGGTGATTAAATTTAGCCGTGGTCTTCTACATGCTTGCATATGTAGATATGTCTAGGAGCAAATAGTATAATAGGCTATGCATGCATCAGATTATCATCGGATGTACTCAAACATACAAATCATGTAGCATACGCCTGGAATTTTATTTTAAGCGTATTTTGGCTGATACAGTATGTAGATCATTAGAATTATGCCTAGCCCTACACCATATTCACTGGATTACCTGATGTGAAAAGTAGGCGGCTTGCATGTTTGAATTATAATTAGGAAAGGGCAAATGCAAATGGAATGAGATTAAAATTTTGCTCATCGAATTCGTAACTGTTTCTTAAGTTGCATGATATTAAGCTACATTATGCTACATCAGTTGCATGGTTAAAAATCCTCGTATGATAGCTGTCACACATACTTTTTTCCTCATGATGCGAAAAAATTGATGAGCATGACCTAACAGAAATCCATAGAGCCGCCACTGCTATATATATATTCGCATGCATGACAAGACAACTCAGGACAGATGTGATTAGGTAAAAAATACACATAAAAATATAAGTACGAGTCATGCTCAGACTTAAAAGGAAGTTTGATTAAAAACGGACACTAGCCAGCCAAGTACTGGCCACTTCAGAGGCAGAGTGAAGTTCAGCGAGGCCGCTGATGCCGTCACGAAGAGTCACGGGCAGTCCTTCACGATATGTGCCATAGTCTGAGTCTAACCACAGTCGCACAGCGGGGATTGACGAGCACCCCAGCGGTGCAGGGAGCTGCGACATGGCCCGGCGTTCGTCCTTAGCCGGTTGAGGAGTGTCCACTTGTCCCGGGGGAGGTCAAAGCTCGGGACTTTAGTTGTTGGATCGTCAATCAGCGATTTGTTGTGGACCTCGCACTTCTGCCACCCCTCACGCCAGGCTTGAGCGGGATCGTAGGTTGCTGGCGGTCTGTTGCGCCATACCGGGTGGCGTGACGGTAGTCGCAGGCGCGGCGGATTGTTGAGGTCATCGTTCAGCAGCAAGGTCGGGATCGCCTAGACTTTTTGCAACAGGTGCGCCGTCGCTGTCATGTGGCGGATAGCTGGTGGAGGAATGTTGCAGAGAACTGGGAGCCACTCAGTTTGAGTACTCCTGATCGCTCCAGTTATTGTTCTCATGGATTGGTTCAGTTTTGTGTCGATGGAAGCACAGTGACGAGAGTCTTTCCACACCGGCGAACAGTACTCTGCTGTGGAATAGCAGAGAGCAAGGGCTGAAGTACGGAGCGTGTTGGCACTTGCTCCACCGGTGGTACCAGCAAGCATACTCAGCAGGTTGTTACGTGTTCTGAGCTTTGCTGATGTCTTCTGTAGGTGGACTTTGTAGGTCAATGCTCTGTCGAGTGTGACACCAAGGTAGACTGGGTTGGGATCGTGCTTTAGGCGTCTGCTGTTGAGAAAGATGTCCAGCTCCTTATCCTTTCTGGCGTTGTGTAGATGGAAGACGCTCGAAACTATCTTAGAGAGAGATGGCTGAAGTCGTCATAGGCTGCAGAATTGGGCTATTCGCTCTACGTCCGCGTTCATAACTTCGTTCAGGCGGTCAAAATCTTCTGCTTGGTAGGTAATGCAAATATCTTCTGCATAAATGAACTTCCTACTTTTGGTGGGCGGCAGGTCGTTTATGTAAAGGTTGAATAGAGTGGGAGCCAGTACTGAGCCTTGTGGCAGGCCATTAGCTAGCTTTTTCCAGGTGCTGCACTGGTTTCCTATATGAACACGGAACCTCCTGTTCTGCAGAAACGTTGCCACAGTCATTACTACTCACTTCGGGAGATGCATCGAAAGTTTGACCAGAAGGCCTTTGTGCCACACTGTGTCGTAGGCGGCTGTGAGGTCTAGGAAGATTGCTCCCGTTTTCTGATTACGTTGGAAACCATTTTCTATGTGGGTGGTCAGAGCCATACTTGGTCTTGGGTACTCCTTTCCTTTCTGAAACCAGCTTGGGTAGTATCGAGGACACTTTCGACGATGGGGCTGATTCGGCGGAGAACAATTTTTTCTAAGAGTTTGGAGGTCACAGACAGCAGCGAAATCGGACGATACCTTTCCACAGAAGATGGGTCTTTGCCTGGCTTGGGGACAGCGATGACTTTAGATTTCCTCCACTGTTTTGGGATGTTCTGTTCGGCTATGCAGCGCGTCAGGAACTGTGAGAGCCATTTGATTGTCCGAGGACCTGCATTATTGAGGAATTCTGGATAAACACTGTCGCAGCCTGCTGTAGTGATGAAAATTTTCAGGAAAATTTTGAATCAAAATTTTCCATGGAAAATTTTGGAAAATATTGGAAAATTCGGAAAATTTTGGAAAATTTGAAAGTTCTGATTTTTTGTGATAGGCCCTATGCTTTGACCGCTTCCACAGCCGAGGCAGCTATACACACCAATAGAATGGGTCTATAAAGCTGGTGATTTTGATCATTATTTTGAATAAAACGATTTTGAAAAATGAAGAAATTTGAATTTTTGTGATATAATTTTTACGTTTTCTATCACAGCCGAGGCATAGACACATCATTGTTCTAAAACTCTTGATTTCATCATATCATTTCGATTAAAACAATCGTAGCAATACGAATCCCGTCCGCGGATTTTTGAGCATTCCTTTGCCACCGTAGCTTGCGGCAATTTGTTGCCATTTTTAATATTATAGCACAGACATCTTTTGGGACAACGTGAATTTTTTCCTTTACAGTAGGGGTATAATTTCATGCATTGTGAAAGATCTGGAGCAAAAATAATGCACTTTATTTGGGAGTTTTTTTTATGGCTTGAAAGTTAAGCTTCATTATATGCAGCCTTGATTGCAATGATACAAATTCTTCATGTGTTGATGAACATGTGAAGCACAAGCACACAGTCCAACACAGCATATTATACATGAGCGCGACCATATATTGGAAGATATATAAAGACTGTAAACTCGTGAAATATTTGGAAACTAAAGATATCTGTGATGAGTAGAAGAATATCTATATGATAGCTTCTAACTTCTGGCGTATTGTCCGATATCTTCGTGGAGGGCAAACTTCACATCTTCCATTTCTAGCTCAGATGGTTCAGATAGTTCCAAATCAATTTCAGATCTACTTAAATGAATTTCAGACATTTCCAGATGAATTGGAGATTCTCCAGTTGAATCTAAGATCCTTTCAAAGTTGAGTTTCTGACAGATATCTCAAATTCAATTAGAGAAATCTGAAATCCATTTAATGTTTGATATTCAGTTGGAAAGATCTGAAATAGACATGGAGGGTGCAGTTGGTCCCAAAAGTTAACATGCAGGGATGATAGAGAAGTTTTCGGTCTTTAAATATTACATACTCTTTTCAAACGACTGCAACAAGTCTCCAAAACAAAGGCAAAAACGTCAATCACCGAAAAAAAATTTCAAAATTTTCCATTGGAAAATTTTCCGGAAAATTTTGAAAAAATTAGAAAATGTTCTGGAAAATTTTCCATTTGCATCACTAGTCTGCTGCTTTCCCATTTTTAGAGCGTTTAATGCTGTTGTTAGCTCTTCCACTGTGATTTCTGTAGTTTTGGAGTCATATGTTGTAGTCTGCTGGTTGTGCAAGCGCCATTGATTGCTAACAACCCGTTTATGTTCTTTTTGAAGAGGAGCTTTTCCTAAATTCAGGATGCGTTTGGCGACGGGGTTGGGCTTGGCGCTTGGCCTTGTATTCGATGCACGTTGTTATCCGTTGTTGCGTTTTCGGATGAGGTTTCAGCTTTTATACGGCTACAATGAGTGAGGTCAAGGTCCTTCATTGTTTCTTCCCACCGTAATTTACGAGCGTTGTTAAGAGCGTCTATCAGATGATCAGCGACGTCTGAATTGCCTGTTCTTTCGTATTCATCAAGAAGCTCCTTGCAGGCATTGTCAAGGCATGGTGTGTAGTGTGTACTGTGGCCTGAATCCTCTAGGCACGCTTTTCTTTGCCGCTCTAAAGATCGCATTACTAAACCTGGAGTAAGCTTCTGACAGTGGAATGTTATGTGGAATGCATACAGTACTTTTGTCAAGTTGAACAGCGAATTCATTCCAGTTGGCCTTGCGGAAATTCCACCTCGGCTTTGGGAGAGATTCCAAGAGAGGTATTTGATTCCCCACATGCAAGAGAATTGGGCAGTGTTGGCTTCTGGGGAAGTTTTCGAGAACCGTTGTCAGAGCTGGCAGTGGTTGGCCGTTGGGGGCAGTGACCCAGCACAAGTCTGGGTTATAGTCTCGATTCCAGCGTGCTGAGTGGAAAGAGCCGCGTTGCTTGAGATCGATAACTAGGCTTAAGTTTGTTTCAGAGGCCCAGTTTTCTAGCCATGCGCCGTTTTCATCTTCTACCTCGTAGCCCCAGATGGCGTGGTGGCTGCTAAAGTCTCCCACATATATAGCTGGGTGCTGGTAGGCAGGAAGAGGAGCTGTTGTCCATGATTCTGGCGGAGGCTTGTAGACGTTCGTCACCTTGTAGCTGCCAACTCGAATTGTGTCACAGAATGCACTGCTGTCGATACTGTCTGCGTCAGAGATGTCTCTGCGTACATATGTGGCTCTGCCATGTTTCTTGTGTCCAGAAAAACTGAGAAGATCGAAGTTGGAAATTTCCAAGCGGCTGGTAGGCGCATGATCTTCAATGTGTGTCTCTTGAAGGCAGAGGAGATCGATTTTGTGTTTCACAGAGATGGAGCCCAGTAGTTCTCTTTTTTGCGTAGGAGAGGCCTTCGACGTTGATAGGCAGGATGCGAATAGCCGGGCCGACATCTAGGAAGTTGCCGGACCGGACGGAGGTGTCGGTATCGGTAAGTTGTCTGTTGCCGAGATCTTGGTGATTCGGCGTGCTAGTTGGATCATTGGTTTCCCCAGGAAAGGTTCCTGTGTACTCACAGGGGGCGTGACGAGAACGCTGATCCATTGTACCCGATGTATGATACAAACAAATCATATATCCTCGTGTATCACTGTACACAGTGACAGCTGTCACTGTCCTGATGTCAACTTTCTCTGTCAAACAAAAGTACAGAGACACTGCTGCATGCAAAGCTTGTAACAATTGAGGGAATGAACCAGCATGATAGTGAAAAAAAGCATTGTCTTTTCACTCGGTGATTTAATAGAGAAGACACAAGCCTTCCTAGCCTCGATCACACATACGCACCAAAGGTCACATCAATTGGACAAAAATGAAATACTAGTAGTCCGGGGGCTAGCGTGAAGTTGTGCAAGGAACGAGGTAGTACATAAAACTTTTACATAGGATAGTACACCTCTAACCTACTGCAAAACTTCGCGTCTGCCGGATCAGATCATTTGCTTTTCAGAAATAGAGAGAATAACACAATCCTATGTATTTCCAATGGTAAAATTGTGACATTTAAGGTGCCGACTACATTTTTTCGAGTTTTTGCTCATAAAAAATGTACAAGTTGGTATTTTGTTGAATTGGTTATTATAGAAATCATCTACAGATCATGATCTTTCAAATGAGCTATCATTCAGTGACAGAGGATGAAGTAAAGTGTGCAAGCAGACACTTTTCGCTGGTGTAACTGCAAATTTTAACATAGAAATTTCAGGAAAATTGTTGATATACTTTAACGAAAAGTGTCTGTTTGTACACTTTACTTCATCCTCTGTCACTGAATGATAGCTCAGTTGAAAGATCATGATCTGTAGATGATTTCTATAATAACCAGTTCAACAAAATACCAATTTGTGTAACTTTTATGAGCAAAAACTCGAAAAAATGGAGTCAACACCTTAAATGTCACAATTTTACCACTGGAAATACATAGGATTGTGTTATTCTCTCTATTTCTGAAAAGCAAATGATCTGATCCGGCAGACGCGAAGTTTTGCAGTAGGTTAGAGGTGTACTATGCTATGTGAAAGTTTTATGTACTACCGCGTTCCCTGCACAACTTCACGCTAGCTCCCGGACTATAGTTGGTATGAGAACATCACCTCTTACCCAAACGTTAATCGTGTGTGATGGCTCCTCTACAGCGCATATTAGAATCGAAAGTGTACTCATACTTTTTGGTGAAGGATGGAGATTTTCCTGCCTGGTAGAGACTGATGAATAGCCGTGTGAAGCACACATCAATAAGATAGGAGGAGCCGAGTCGCATGCATCCAACTTAAATTAGCGACATTTGATAAACTTTCATCGACAATGATTGATAATTGATACAGCAGTGATCACTAAAGATAGGTTCAGGTAAGCCTAGCAGGTATTTTTTTAAAAAAGAACTGGGCTATGTATACATGCCACCCGGAGTCGAAGTCCTATCAAAAGCCGGAGTCCTATCAACCCCCGGATAAAAATGATGGGACTCCGCATCCCTGGAGTAGGTAAATTAGGTGGAGTAGCAATTCTCAGCATCTATTAACAACAATGTGTATACAGTTTCGATTTCATCAAATGAACATGAGTCGGGTCGAGACCTACTACGACCTGTGAGATATGAAAATTTTTACACTTTTTGAGAAATATACGCGAATATTTGACTGATCATGATAGCAATACAGAATGTAGAATGGTCATAGACATCTGAATGATATTCCACAAATCCTCCATGTCATGACAATTAGGAGAAGTAACATAGTTTGTTTAATTGGCAACTCGATAGGTCACCATTACTAAAAGCTCAGCTTTATTATTATGATATTATTTTCTTCATCGTAATCATCAGTATATCTACCAATGAAATAGCAAAGCATCTTAGTGAAGGAAGCTGATCACAACTGATTTGAAAAGATGATAATGTGTCCACATTACTATTCAGATTCAAGAAATGACGCCTTTTGAATCGTAATATCATGCCGATGAAAATTGAATTAAAAGCATAACTATGCACATAGACATCGACTATGCATATCTCAGCCATATAGGTTGCCATATGCTTAGTTCTGAGTTTCTGATCTCATTTCAGTACCACCAAAATTTATGAGTGTACGCCGCCTCTGGCTCTTGCATCTGATTATTTATTATCTCATTTATAGATTTTCGCCCTACTATATGATTTTCGTGTAATTATTGTACTAGGCATAGACATCGGATGACATTATTAGGACTAACAGGTCCTAATAATGTCATCCGATGTCTATGGTACTAGGATTTGAATTTAGAATCAAGTTAGCCTGTAATATGCAAAGATATGATTTCATTAGTTTCCCCTGAAGTTGGATGCTGTGGACATCCGAAGCGCTGGCTTTGCTATATAAAATGGTTAGCAAGAATTGCATTTAAATTCTCCAGCAATGAAACAAAATTAGTTTGTCGAAAATCATAAAAATGTTGTGTTAAAATTAATTATATTGACTGCGATATTTTATTGAACAATTTCTGCTTATCAAACAATTTGCTGCCAAGTTTCACGAACTTCTTATAATTGTATGCGTTGGATTTCCAGGATATCTATGTTTAGAGTCATATGTCACCATTCATCTAGTTGAGCTGCTATAAAGAATGTGTTCAAATACAGACAGTTTAAACGAAGTAAAAGTATTTTGAGAATAGTTAAAGTATGTCTTCAAATATAAAGCACGTGATAATGGTCCCCATTTCATTGCTAGAACCTACAGTGATCCGTGGCAGGGGATGAAATCTTTTGCTACTCTTCTTGCATTTTGCTTATGTTTGTCTGCAGTATTCGCTGGCACAATAAGATTTGATCTGCCATATGATGAAACGAATTTTACAGCGGTAAACCCTTATGGGCCTGTCCCCCTGCCTCAATCTCAGAAGAGTGCATCATCATTGCTGTGTTTGACTGTTGATTTTGGTTTTACATATGCCAAAAATGGCTGTCCTCTGCTAAGAAATTATGCGAGAGACATTCACAAAGTCATGATTGATCCAGTAGTGGGTGCTGCTTCTGGCAGTTGTCAAGAAGTTTCATCAGCATCAATTTCAGTTGGGAAACCTTGCTCTGACATGGACAGCAACAAACTTTATCCTTCTTCGGCTATGGACGAATCATGTATGTAGAAATAAACAAAGACATCATGTCAGTCAATCTCTAGGTTTGATTTATATATACATCTTATAAGAGCAGGTGTCGGCGAACAAAATTCAAAATTCTGTTCCTCGATTACGGCTAGATTCCTGGACATCTGAGCGCGACCCCCGCCTTCCCCCCAGTCAGATCGCATGTTTCTATGTTTTGAATCCATTATTGCATATGTATTTTAATGTTCATGTCATTCCATTGATTGAATAAGATGTACATTTCTATGACATTGATTGATTTGGTAAGATGCACATTTCTATGACATCAATTGTTACACCGGCTGAACTGGCAGCAATGATTGCCTCGTAAGCAAGAAAAAAGGTGTCTTCAGTAATTGAGGCAACAAATTGTGTTTTCGAGTCACATGTAGCTCAAAAAAAGTTTTCTCAGAATTTACCAAAAAAAATGCAAAAGGCCACTTAACAAAAAAATTTCAAATATGGCGAAGCAGGGTAAGACATTTGCAAGTCGACACATTCGGATGCGCAGAGGTGTATTTCTTTTTGTATCCATTGATTAGAAGTCTCCTACATCTTAGAAATAAAGGGCGTAACAGCATATTTGCACAATTTGCCGAAACAAAAATCGCCGCAAGGTTTCATCAGTCAAACAATAAAACTTTTGCCCATCCACTACAGTCGATTAGATTGCAACTTAACTGACATGAGTACATGAATTTTTCTATGAGCAGCAATCAAGAAACCGAGGAGCACGCGATTTCGACAATTTTTTCAAGTTTGACTATTTCATCTCCTGACATGTCTAACTGCTGGAACCTCCAATTTTTATGTGAATTGTCTGAATACACCCTTAGTAGATATGAGCAACATGCCGTACAAAATTAGCATGTCGGCGACAGCTCATTTACAGTATCCAGAGAACCGAATAAAATCACAGAGTTTGACCTCTGATTTCAAAGCGGTTTGATTTTTCTGTATTTCATCCTTTTTAAAACCGTGGATT